>VWZI01020335.1:26677-131271 GCA_013396835.1 Psilopogon haemacephalus | reverse complement strand
CCCTCTCGCTGCCCCTCGCCGGGAGGATGCGGGCTGCGGAAGCGGCGCCTCTGGGGAGGGCGGCGGGCCCGGCCTCGGCCTGCGCTCCCGACCCCCGCCCGCTGCCGCACAAAGGGGCGCGAATCCGGGGGGAGAGGGACGGCGGCGGGGAGCGGAGCTGGGTGGTGCCTGCGAGGGCCTGCGGCCGCTCGGCGCCTGGGGCTCACGGCGGCACTTCCATCCCCGCGGCAACGTGTGTCCAGGCTGCGTTCTGGGAAGGGCTTCAGCGCTCTGCCGCTCGCCACACTTCCCCCGAGTCATTTCCCATTGGAAAGGCCTCTGCAGTCCCTGAGTCCCAGCACTGAACCACGTCCCTCGGCACCACGGCTCTGGGGCTCTGAGCCCCCTCCGGGGACGGGGACTGCGCTGCTGCCCTGGGTGCCTCGGCCAGGCCTTGGCATCCCCTTTGGGGAAGGAGCTGCTCCTCACGTCCGCCATACACCTCCCGTGGTACAACCCCAGGCCTTTCTCCTCTTGCCCTTGGGAGGCTGACCCCACACGCACACCTGGCTCCAGCCTCCCTTCGCTCTGCCCTCGGCCTCCTCCAGCCTGCATCCCCCCTGCTCCCTCAGCTGCTCCTCCACAGCTCTCTTCTCCAGACCCTTCCCCAACTTTGCTGCCCCTCTCTGGACCTGCTCCGGTGCCTCAAATGTCCCTTTTGGAGTGAGTGGTCTGAAATTGAAGGCAGTACTCGAGGTGTGGCATCCCCCGTGCCCAGACCAGGACAACCTGGGCCTGCCGCTGGTGGCTCCCGGGCACAGCCCCCCCTGGGCACAGCACCCCCTGGGCACAGCACCCCCTGGGCACAGCCTGGCTCACACCCAAGGGCACAGCACCCCCTGGGCACAGCACCCCCTGGGCACAGCCTGGCTCACACCCAAGGGCACAGCACCCCCTGGGCACAGTACCCCCTGGGCACAGCCTGGCTCACACACAAGGGCACAGCACAGCCTGGCTCACGCCCAAGGGCACAGCACCCCCTGGGCACTCTGCCTGTGGCAAGTGGTGGATGGAGGGGCAGGCACAGGGCTCCCAGTGCCACAGGAATCACTCACATTACCCAGGGTGGAAAGCCCTCTGGGACCATCGAGCCCAACCCATCCCCTAACCCTTCTCATCAGCTAACACACGGCCCCAAGGGCAGCTGGAAACACACTTGGGTTTAAACTGGGTGGATGCCACTAAACTCTTACCAAGAAAATGGAGCTCAGTATGGTAAGTCCTGACTAGATTGAAAGAGCACTTTAGAGACAGGATTAGCAGTGACTGCAGACATCCCACAGCAAGTAACAAGAGTGTCTGTAGGAACTGCTGTAGTCCAGATCCAGGATACAAGGTGAAGATTACAAAGACTCTTGGACTTCATTACTTCTGGAATTATTTCCTACCAGAAAGCTGGGGAAGGATGTTTCACAGGGGCTTGTAGTGATAGGAGGAGAGGGAATGAAGCTGGAGGATGGGACACTGGAGATGAGGAAGAAATTCTTTGCAGCAAGGGTGGTGAGACACTGGCACAGCTTGCTCAGGGAGGTGTTCAGGGCCAGGCTGGATGGGGCCTTGAGTGACCTGCTCTAGTGGGAGGTGTCCCTGTCCGTGGCAGGGAAGGTTGAAACTGGATGAGCTTTAAGGTCCTTTCCAACCTAAACCATTCTATGATTCCGTGAAATAAATCTTGAAACTACTGAGCCAACAATAACCAAAGTAGTTTTTGTTCTTTCTGGTGCAGCCTGCTGTGGGTGCTTTAGCTGGGGTCTGGAGGGGATCATCTCCCCAGGTCCCTGCCAAGCCCTGCCCTGCTGGGATCGAGTGATCCCACACATCTATCAACGCCTTGGGCAGGCAGCTCTCCTCTGGCAACTTCATCTTCTGCCTTCAGCAGTTCTCCCACTTTACCATACCATTACTGCTAGGAGTATCAATCCCCCAGGCTGGGTAGCACAGGTTACTGTCCTCTGGGCTGCTTCTGGCCAGTGCTCCTTCAAGGGTGCCCATGACAGCCCTCAAATGTAGCCTCCAGAACTGCCACCTGCCTCATGACAGTGAAAAGAAAGGATGCAAGCCTGAGCAGCCGTGGGAAAAGACACAGCTTAGGGAACCCTCCCACAAATCCCTCTGCTGCTGCTTCTATAGGACTAGGAAGCATCCTGGAAGCTGCTGAGATGGTGCAGTTCAGGATGAAATGCAATTGGTGTCTCCACCCAGCTATGGTAAGGAGAGGACAGGAAGGCACTGCAGGTATGGACTTCCCTTTTCCTCGTGGAATTCTGTCTTGTTCACAGCCCGTGCGGTATGCAAACACGGAGTGTATACGTTGGAGTATACTCTTACTTGATGCTGCTTCCAAAACAAAGCCCCAAGTGTTGATGCTCTGTGCTCTAAACAGCCCTCAGCTTGCCTCCTGCGCTTTCCTTCTGCTTCCAAACTGCTGCAAAAGCAAAAAAGCACCACTGAAGAAACAGATCTGCCAATGTAACTTTGCTGCTGACCTGATGCTATTATACAGATAAGCCACTTTGCAGTAATTTAATTTAGCTCAATAAATTCCATGCTAATTAAGAGCAACGTGCCCATCCACAGCAGCTGCTTTTGTAGCTCTTCTAAGCTGAAGATTAATTTCCTCATGCTTCTGTGGCTTTGAATTAATAGCAGCCAGGCATGCTTGTTTCTGTGGGCTGAGAACTGTGTCACACTCTTGCTGAATGTAAGGAGAGTCTCAGGTGTACCCATCCGCATTCAAGAGCACAAACAAGTGCAGATCTGTGCAGGTAAAATAAAAGCCAAATACTCCTCACCCGAGCACTGCATCCAGCCCTGCAGCCCTCAACACGTGGACATGGACCTGATGGAGTGGGTTCAGAGGAGGCTGCAGCAGCTCTGCTATGAGGACAGGCTGAGGGTGCTGGGGGTGTCCAGCCTGGGGAAGGAAAGCTTCTGGGGAGACCTAACAGCAACCTTCCAGTACCTGAAAGGGGCAACAAGAAGGCTGCAGAGGGATTATGAAGGCCTGCAGTGACAGGACAAGGGACAACGGTTTGAAATTAGGGGAGATTTAGACTGGACGTTGGGAAGAAGTTCTGCACCGTGAGGCTGGTGGAACACTGCAACAGGTTGCTCAGGGAGGAAGTTGAGGCCACATCCCTGGAAATATTCAAGGTCAGGCTCAACAAGGCTCTGAGCAACCTGATCTAGTGGAGGACATCCCTGTTCACTGCGGGGAGAGTTGGACTAGATGAGCTTCAGAGAACCCACCCAACCCAACCCAACCTATGATTCTATTTAGGACACCTAAAGACTCATCTGAGGGTCGCAGGTCTATGAGAGACTAGAAATAGACCTGGGAGCTCTTTAAACAAGTGATTTCTTTTATGAAAGGGAAATCCAAGCACTCTTCTGAATCCCGAGGATTGGTGTTACCTGCAATAAGGGTGTGGAAACCATCAGTGGCTGCCAATTCCAAGCTTCCATAAAAGCCCCTGATTGCTACCACTGCTTCATGTGAGCAAAGTGCAAACACCACCACTCACCCCAGTCTTGACTGTGCCCACTGATCCCAGCTCCAGCTGCTCACTCCATTAGGAACCTGAAATGTGGAACCCAAAAGGTGTGGATCCAATTGTCCACAGCAGTAATTATATCAGTGATGACTACCTAGATGCTCAGTCCTTTAACTCACAGGTGCATACTGCCTCTAAAACACACCAGAGGGGCCAAAAGAAGCTCCTTTCACTGTTTTTCTAACAACTTTGAATCCATTCTCAGGGTAAAATTCCACACTGCAGTAGGAGTGGGGATCATTAAGAGACTAATAGAAATTTCCTATCAAATTACCAGCGCAGAAGAGCACAGTGAGCAACTGATACCTTCAGCATCCTGAAGAAGCAGAGGCTTTGTAGCCCTCTCTCTGCAGCTACCTCACAGTCTGAGGCTTCCCCTGCCCTGCTGGGCTACAATGCCCTGGTTAACCATTAAAACAACATGTCTGGATTGCTGTGCTGTTGAGACAGGTATTGTGACATGGCAGGTCCAGCCACCTGCTGAACTCCCTCTAATCCCAGAGGTACACTGCACTTGAGAAGAGCAGTGCCATAGGGTCAGAGTTCAGGTCTAGCAAAGCCGCTCCCAGCAATGCCCATCATGTTGAAGAGATGCCAGATGGGCACCAGATTGCTTCAGAGGCCACCACAGCCACACTGTGCCACTCACCACTAAATGGTTATTTTCACTTGGCAGAGCCTTACTTGTGCTGCCACCTGCACTGCAGCAGAATCACTCAAATTTGGGCTGCTAAAAGACCTTTAAGATCATCAAGTCCAACTGTTAATCCAGAACTGCCAGGCCACTCCTAAAACACAGAATCATAGAATCATTAAGGTTGGAAAATACCTCTAAGATCATCAAGCCCAACCACCAATCCAGCACCACCATGCATGTCCCTCAGTACCACATCTACACACATTTTCAGCCCCTCCAAGGATGGTAATTCAAGCCTGGGTAGCTTGGTCCCCTGACAGCCCTTTTGGGGTAGAAATTGTTCCTCATGTCCAATCTAAAACTCCCCTGGCTTGGTCTTCTCCCGAGGAACAAGTGGTAAGAAATGGCCTGAAGTTGCACCAGGTCAGGTTTAGGTCAGGCACTAGAAGAAAATTCGTCCCCCACAGGGTTCTCAAACACTGGAACAGGCTCCTCAGAGGGGTCCTCTTGTCCCATCACATGTCCCCTGGGAGAAGACCCCAACCCCCAGCTGGCTCCAGCCTCCTTTCAGGGAGCAGTAGAGAGCCAGAAGGTCTCCTCTCAGCCTCTTTTTCTCCAGGACAAACAACCTCGGTTCCCTCACCTGCTCCTCACAAGACTCCTGCTCTAGCCCCTTCACCAGCTTCACTGCTCTTCTCTGGACACACTCCAGCACCTCAATGTCCTTCCTGGAGTGAGCAAAACATGTCAGGTAGTGCTCTGTGTGCCCCAAGCCAGGACGTTTCTTTATTCCTGAGACGTTCTCCCAGACAGACACAAAGCACTTCAGCTGGCTTTGCCCACAGCTGAACCCTTCCTTCAAGTGGAGCCTGACAGCTGTTACACTTGGTGTGACACTGCTGCCGAGCGTGTTAGGCATGATGGATTAGCTCCCTAGCAGACTGGTTAGCAACTTCTCCATGTCCACCCGCTGACACACTGCTTTGCAAATTAACAGTACAAAGATAAAAGAAGCAAGAAGTGAGGAACTCTCATTGCACTGGGAGGTCATGTAGCCCAGAGCCAGCTTCAAATTTAGTAGGTAACTTCTTGGCACAAAGTACCATTTTGGCAATTTTAGTATTAAAAAAAATATTAACCTATGCCTTGGGTTTTCCAGCAAAAGCAGGCACAGCCTCACACTCCAACACAGACTGTTTGTATTGGCTCAGCTACTCATGTGCTGCAAGTCACAGAGTCCCAGCAGGGTGGGGGTTGGAAGGGACCTCTGCAGAACATCCAGTCCAAGCCCCCTGCTCAAGCAGGGCACCCACAGCAGCTTGCCCAGCAGCACAGTGCCCAGCTGGGCTTGGAAGCTCTCCGGAGAAGGAGACTCCAGAACCTCTCTGGGCAGCCTGCTCCAGGCCTCCAGCACCCTCATACCAAAGAATTTTCTCCTCCTGCTCAGATGGAACCTCCTGAGTTCCAGTTTGTGCCCTTTGCCACTTGTCTCGTCCCTGGGCACTACTGAGCAGAGTCTGGCCCCAGCCTCTTGCCCCCCACAGCTCCTTTAGCTCTTGCTGATATAAAGGGTGGCTACTGAGAAGATGGAGACTCCCTTTCTGCAGGAAGTCCCATGGGAAAGATAAGGGGTGAGTGGAACAGGCTACTGCTGGGGAGATTCCCAATGTACTCCAGAAGTAACTCCAGGGAAGTCCTGGAGTACTGTCTGCCTGGCTGGCACAGCCTGGGAGCAATCTGTTCTGAGATGATCAGCCACTCAGGGATTTATCCCTGCCTGCATAAGCTGCAGTTGGAAACACAATATTTTATCCCTAAAATCACTGTAACTCCTTAAATATGGGAAACTGCAAGCTCAACCCTCCTAAGGGCTGCCTGAAAAACCAACGAGCCTTTAAAATGTTTTGCCACTCAGTTATTAAAAGGTGCCCATGGAATCACAGTGACTCACAGCACGAGCTGGCTTGGAAGGGACCTCCAAAGCTCATCCAGTCCAACCCCCTCTGCACTCAGTAGGGACATCCTCAACTGCAGCAGGCTGCCCACAGCCCTGTTGAGTCTCACCTTGAGTATCTCCAGGGATGGGGTCACAACCACTTCCCTGGGCCACCTGTTCCTGTGCTCCGTCACCCTCATGGTGCAGAACTTGCTCCTCATACTCAATCTCAGTCTGCTCTTCTTTAGTTTGAGGCCATTGCCCTCATCCTGTCCCTGCAGGCCTTTGTCAACAGTCTCTCTGCAGCCTTCTTTTAGGCTCCATTCAGGTACTGGCAGGCTGCTATTAGGTCTCCCTGAAGCCTTCTCTTCCCCAGGCTGAACACCCCCAGCCCCCTCAGCCTGTCCTCATAGCAGAGCTGCTGCACCCCTCTGACCATTTTGATGGCCTCCTCTGGACCCACTCCATCTGGTCCTGTCCTTCCTGTGTGCAGAGCTCCAGAGCTGGAGGCAGTACTCCAGGTGAGGCCTCACCAGAGCCAAGTGTCATAGACCAGGATCTTTGGCTACAGACAAATGAAAGTGTCTGACGCTGACCTGCTCATTCTGCTTCCCTGAGGAGCAGAAGAACCATCCCCTTCCTGTCCTCCAGTTTCTGTGGCTGAGGTTACAGCAGCAGCAGATTCTGACTTGCTCACACAGATGTCCTTGGTTAAGCTGCAATGAAAATAAACACCCTAGAGAGGTGGTGGTTCTGATTTTGCAGGAATTACATCATGCCCTGTAATTACTTAACTGATTGCCCAGGACTGTGCCAGGATTGATTTAGGGACCAAATTAATTGCTGAAGTGTCAGAAAGTTGGAAAACTGAGAATAAGCCTATGAAAATCATTTGAGCAAGTTCCCAGTTTCCTGCAGGTCCCATTGCCAACCTCCCAGAGTCTGTCCCATTTCACTACACCTAGGTGCACTGGAAGAGCTTTAGAGAAATGCCTCACTGCAGACCAACACTGGAACCCCCTGGCAACCTGCTCTGCCAAGGCTGGTTCTGAGGGGACACCTTCTCACTCTCTGCAGCTCCCTGAAAGGATGCTGAGCTCTTCTCCAAGGAACAACTGAGGGAACAAGAGGAAATGGCCTCAAACTGCACCAGGGCAGGCTTAGGTTGGACACTGGAAGAAACTTCTTCATTAAAAGGGTTCCCAAACACTGGAACAGGCTGCCCAGGGAGGTGGTTGAATCCCTGTCCCTGGAGGTGTCCAAAAGAGGCAGAGATGTGATGCTGAGGGCCGTGGCTTAGCACCAGCCTTGGCAGTTAGGGAATGGTTGGGCTTGGTGATCTTGGAGGTCTTTTCCAAGCAAGACAGTTCCAGGGTTCAGCTGCTGGGTGGGTGCCTGGGTTCAAAGAGGAGAGACCACTACTTTGGGAAGAACTTTGCTGAGGGCTGGCCCCACCTCCTTCTGCACAACTTTGCATGCAGACACTGCTGGTAGGAAGAGCTGACTGGACACTGGGAGGCTGTTCCCTTTATCCCCAAGCCTTTATCTGTTGCACCCTCACATTTCACTGCCAGGTGGAGGGTGGGGTAGACATGTGCCTGTACCGTGCTTCTGGGCCACATTTCCCTTCCTTGCTGTCCCTCTTTCTGCTCCTTTAGTGGCAGTAACAGCAGAAAGCACTTGTTCAGGCTCCAAGAAGCTGGCATGTTTGCTGGTGTCAGCTATAAAAACCTAGAATAAACCAGAACAAAGACTCTTGCTGCTGGCTGCAGCCTCTGAGAGCACTACCATCTACTGCTGCCCTTAAGGAAACCAGACCCAGCAGAAAACTGGGAAATGTTCTTTCCACAGCACTTAGACAAGGCCACTGCCAGTCATTTGTGAGCTGTAACTTCCAGGTCTTATAAATGTCCTGTCTCTGCCATCAAATTTGTGCTGCCCCTCTGCTGAGGTCAGCACTTTGCCAGCTGGTATCAACTGCCACTTTCTGATGGGCATGACAATGAAAATCTAAGTTAAACGGAGCAGATCTATTATTTGAAGGAAACTCTTATGTATTTCAGAAAATTATTTTCCCTTACTATATCATTAAATCAACCACTTACTGAAAATCTCACTGGAGGTTTGCAGAAGAGAGGCAGAAATTGTGAGAGTTCAGCCTGGAGAGGGGAAGGCTCTGGGGAGACTTCAGAGCAGGCTTCCAGTACCTACAAGAAAGCTGGGGAGGAGCTTTTTACAAGGGCTTGTAGTCACAGGATATGGAGGAATGGATTGAAGCTGGAGGAGAGAAGATTTAGACTGGAGATGAGGAAGAAATTGTTTGCAGTGAGGGTGGTGAGACACTGGCACAGGCTGCCCAGGGAGGCTGTGGATGTCCCCTCCCTGGAGGTGTTCAAGGCCAGCCTTGAGCAACCTGGGCTAGTGCAAGGTGTCCCTGCCCATGGCAGGAGGGTTGTAACTAGATGGTGTTTAAAGTCCCTTCCAACCCAATCCTTTTTATGAGTGTGTGAAGTGATGAAGCTTTTGCCTGGAAGGCAGCAGGCAGGGAGGAAGTGCAATGTTCTAGTGCAGGCTGCCATGAATAGTCAGGAGCTCACTTGCAGTGTCAGATATGCTCTGAGTTTCTGCCAGCCCAGGCTCCTTGGGGTTCCCAGGCAGAGGATCTGCACACCCCAAGCTCAAAAAGCACAGTCCAAAGTGAGTGGCATCAAGGTAGAGCTGGCAGCGTCTCCCTGCCTGCGCTGGCAGCCACACCAATTATGCTTGGCACTCTGCTAACAAGGCAGGGGTTGGAGGACTTCACTTTTGGACTTGAGTGTCTACATTCCACTGTAGCCTTGGCTTCAGAAATGCAAGTCCTGCTGGGCCAAGGTCCTTCCCTGACTCAGCTCAGAGCACACAAAGCAGAGACAATAATTAGCTGTCCTCAGGCAGAAGTGCTGCAAAGCAGCAAGATGAAATCCTCCATGGCACTGGCATTGCTTGTACATGGTTAGGGTCCGTGGCAAAGGCAGAGAGTGCACAGCAAAGCAGCCCTCCAGTTCCTGAGTTCACTGCTGCAGGAATCAATATTCCAAACATCACTGAAACCTTGGTGAAAACCTCAGCCATAGCTGGGAGTCTCTCTGGCAAACAAAGGCAGCTGGGAGCTGCAAGCACTGCAAGTCAATCTTTGCACGGGGGAATACCTGTGCCCTCTTAGCTTGCTCCAGCACTGCTCCATCCTCATCTCCCCCCTTTTCCATATTTGCTGCCAGCTCTCCACCATAAATTGTACTCTGACAAATACACTTTTTCTCCTCAACATCATTTCTGGGTCACTTTCCAGAACAAAGCTTTTGAAAGCTCCAGCCCTCATTTTTGACCAGTTATAGTCACAACTACTGCTGCACATGGGAACATCTCCTCTATCTTCTCTCCCCTTGCCAAGGGCAAGGGTAAAGATAACATTTCGTGGCTTAAGTGGCCTTATAAAATGTTGTGGGCAAGTTGTAACAGAGTCTACTTCCCAAATCATATTTTGTATCAAGACAATATTGTAAACAAGTGAAAAAAAAAATCATCTAGATTAGTTTTCAAGCAGTATTGTTCTCAAGATGGAAACAGCTTCTCTGGGCAGGCCACCTGGGTTCCTTGGGTGGAGAACCTGCTTGTTACACACAGCAAACATCAGTACCCTTCAGAGTGCTTTCAGTCATTGAGCAGTGAGGAGGTTCAGCACAAACCAAAGGTACAACTCAGCAAAGCTACAGGAAATTACACACCCCCAGAATCCCAGCACGGTGAGGGCTGGAAGGGACCTCTTCAGAGCATCCACTCCAAATCCCCTGCTCAAGCAGGGCACCCACAGCAGCTTGCCCAGCAGCACAGTGCCCAGATGGGCTTGGAGGCTCTCCCAGACAAGGAGACTCCACAGCCTCTCTGGGCAGCCTGACACAGGCCTCCAGCATCCTCACATCAAAGAGGTTTCTCTCCCTGTTCAGATGGAACCTCCTGGGTTCCAGTTTGTGCCCATTGCCCCTTGGCCTGTGGCTAGGCACCACTGAGCAGAGTCTGGCCTTATCCTCTTGTCCTGCAAAAACTCCTTTATCTCTTGCTGAGCCTCTCAGGCTGCTCTCCTGCAGGCTTGACAGCCTCAGGTCTCTCAGCCTTTCCTCCTCACAGAGATGCTGCAGGCCCTCAGTATGTTTGTAGGCTCCACTGGATTCTCTCCAGTAGTTCTGTGTCTCTCTTGAGCTGGGGAGCCCAGAACTGCACCCAGCAGTCCAGCTGTGGCCTCCCTAGGGCAGAGTCGTGAGGAAGGAGAAAGTCCTTTGATTGCTTAATACAGCTAAATTTCAAAACTGAGAGAAGTGGAAAATGAAGGGCCATAAAGTTTCCCAGTTACAGGTGAGGAGGACACAGGGATTGAGTCCAACTGCTCATTTTATGATCTTGATCCTCAGTCAACACAGTAAAAGAGTATCAGAGAGGCAAGACTGTGGCAGCACAAATGGAAGAGCTCTTATCTCAGCAACAGCAATTCCATCTGTTATCAGGGTTTGGGTCAAATGAGCAGCAGTATCTTTACCTGCAGATTTACTCCTGCTGGGACAAAGTTAGCTGTCAGCATTTGAAGTTGTGGCTTGGCACACCTCTGGATCCTTATTCCTTAACTCTAGGCAAGAGCTTTGGTTCTTCTCACTGCTTCAAGTACAACCACAGAATTGTTTCGGCTGGAAAAGATCTCCCCTCAGGCTTCTCTTCTCCAGGCAGAACAACTGCGGTCCCTCAGCTGCTCCTTACCAGACCTGTTCTCCAGACCCTCACCAGCCTTCTTGCCTTTCTCTGGACTCACTTCAGACCCTCAGTGTCCTTTTTGGAGCCAGGGGGCCAAGACCAAATCCAGTATTTGAGGCGTGGCCCCACCAGTGCCCAGTAGAGAGGCAATCACTTCCCTGCTCCTGCTGCTAGAAGCCTTCTTAGCCACCTGGGCACACACTGGCTCATGTGCAGTCAGCTGTCAACCAGCACCCCCAGGTCCTTTTCCACCAGGCAGCTTTCCAGTCACTCTGCCCCCAGTCTGGAGCACTCAATGGGGTGGTTGTGATCCACGTGCAGCACCTGGCTCTTGGCTTTCTTATAGCTCATACAGCTGACCTCAGCCCAGCCAGCCAGCCTGGCCACATCTCTTTGCAGAGCCCCCAGCAGATCAACACTCCTGCCCAATTTAGTTTCAGCTGCCAGCTCACTGAGGGTGCACTCAATTCCCTCTTCTAGATCATTGCTGAAGAGGTTAAAGAGAACTGGCCCCAATACCACTGGTGACTGGCTAAGGCTGTCCAGGCCTTCACCAAGCAGCTGCACCCAGCCAGCTCTGCACAGAGCTCTATGTTATATACAGTTTATTTCACTAGAGATTAGATTTTTATACACAGTATAAAGGGCTATCCTGGTATCACACATATTTTACCATACTGTTGCAAACTCATTTTTGTACAGAATACAGCATTAAGTACCATATTAATTAAAACAAGTAATTTTTTTCCTCTGTTTTTCAAAACAAACCCTACATACAAATGGATGTTTGTCATACCCACAGTGCAAGGAGGGTTTTGCTGTCATCACCAAAAAAAAAAAAATCAACCCAAAAAACCAAAACCCGAATCTAAAATCCAACACTGTGACTGAAAACTAATTTGTAATGGTGATGTGGCAGACAGGTTGGTCACTCTTGGGTGGGACTCCCAAAGCCATGCTAACTTCCAGACACACAGCAGCAGCAGCTTAGAAATACAACTTCCAGAAGCTCTCTTGCACAGTAAGCCCAGGTTTGCAGAGCCCTGGGTCTGACCGTGACAGTGTCCAAAGGAAACAGAAGCGTGGCCTGGATTTCACTTGGAATCATTTGCTAGCTAAGGCTAAATAAATTCCTGATTACTTCCACACAGAAAAACCTTGAAGAGTGATCAAAGAGGTAATGATGGGAGAGGCTGACGGGCTGAATTCTCAGGATTTTAGCGAGGGAGCGCAGGCTCCTGCTCCTCTGCAAGAGGAAGAAAATCCTATCCTCTAAATCAGGTTGTGGTATTTACAGAAAACCACTGCAGCAAAGAAGGCCTTCAGAATGTAAACATGGCAGGAACAGCTTCTTCCTTTTCCCTTTTGCAGAGCAGGGCAGTGGATGAAGCTCAGCTAACGAGAGGCAGATGTCTTCCTGGGAAGAAGAGCTGCACCAGCACAGAATACACGGCGGTTGCTGCTGAGAATCACTAACATGTTTTCTCCCCTCCCTCCCTCCCCACAGGTCCGAGTTCAATAAATAGTAGAAAAATAATCCTTTACTTAAAAATCTGGAGATGCATTGTCCCAGGCTGCACACAGCAATCGTGGGAGCAGAGAACTTTCTAGGTGCAGAACGAACCACAGAGAAGCCAGCAGCCTTTCCCCCCTCCCCGCCTCCGTCTGGCACTTTGAGTCTTCAGCCACGCAGATTTCTGCTCTTCCCGTTAAGGAAACCAAATCAGCTCTGGCTCTTTGGAGCTGGCTCTCTCCTCCCAGCCCAGCCAAGAGGGCTGCCAGAGTTTCGGCTGCTGTGTAAACTTGCGTCCCTGTTGGCGAAGGTCTAACATGCCTCCTGCTCCCTTTCGTTCCAAGTTATGGCAGGTCCATCCATCAAGGACGTTTCCCTTCCGTCTCAGAGCCAGCCTCACCTTTCTACAAGTGGGAGGCTTTTAGTGCAGTTTGCTGGCTGTTTGCTGGGGAAGTTTGGCTGCGTCACTCCTGGTGGGAAGCACCGCGCCGGAGCTGCCCCTTGCTGCATGGATCACGCTCACCAGTTCGGTTTCTCTTCTCCTCGTCCATTAGCACTCAGCATCCACAGTGTGTACCGTGACTGCAGCCTGTAAGTGGTGGCTGTGGTGAAGGGCTGGGTGGTGCAGCCGGTAGTGGTGAAACTTGTGACTCAGCAGGGCAGCGGTCTGAGGTGGAGTGTCCAGGTCCAGGTCTTCGTCGTGGTTGCCAACGTCGACGCCGGCTGACAAGGGGTCGTTGTTGCCAGGAGGGTTTTCACTGTCTTCCTGAGGACTCATGGTGCTGTAGCCTGGAAGAGAAATCACATTCACAGGTTGCATTGGGTTCAAGGGACCTTCAGAGGCTGTCCTGTCCAACATCCCTGCAGTCAGCAGGGACACCTCCTCCAACTAGGTCAGGTTGTCCAGGGCCACATCAAGTCTGATCTTGAGTGTCTCCCAGAATGAGGCCTCAACCACATCCCTGGGCAACCTGTTCCAGTATCTCACCACTCTCATTGTGAAGAACTTCCTCCTGATGCCCAACCTAACTCTATCAACTCCAGTTTCAAATCACTGCCCCACGTCCTGTTGCTGCAAACCCTTCTAAACAGTCCCTCCTCAGCCTTCCTGCACGTCCCCTTCAGATATTGAGGCTGTTTCCTTGTCAGTTCTTCCCTGGGAGAAGAGACCAATCCCCACCTGGCTCCAACCTCCTTTCAAGCAAGTTGTAGAGAGCCAAAAGGTCTCCCCTCAGCCTCCTCTTCTCCACTTCCCTCAGCTGCTCCTCACAAGACCCTAAGTCCTCTCCAAGGTAGGGTGGCCAGCTCTTGGATCTGGAAGCAGCAACGCTTCATCACATCCTCTTGTAGAACCCCAGTGCTGTGTTTTCCCAGGAAGAAGACACTTCTCACCAGTAAGGGCTCTTTGCAAAGCCCAAGTACATGTCTTCAGTGTTGGTGAGCTCTCCATAAAGCAGGTCTGTGAAACCAAACAGTACTGATGCTTCCAGCCAAGCACAGGCACAGACCACAACGAGGCTCTCCTTTGGCTAAACTATCTGATGCTGGAGTCTGAGAATCAGACTATCAGATCAGCTGTGTCTAGGAGCAATGAGACATTGCATTCACTGGGATATCCTAAGGAAGTTATGTCACCAGAAAGCCATCCAACCCTTGCAAGAGAAGATTGTGCTTTCCCAGTGAGGGAGCTGCCCCTAACAGGTCCCATGGAGATTTTCTGTCCCTTTTTTTGAAGCAAGTGCTAAAACAGTGACTGAGATTTGGTTTTACCACTCCAGCCAGCTGTTACCACTCAAAACCAGTCTGCAGTATAAACAAAACTGCAAACCTACAAAAGCTGAAATGAGAAAGATTTGCTTTAATTAGACAATTAATCCTTCTCTGAAAGCTTTAGCTAAGAGCTGGAAAACCACTGGAGCTTCTGAGCGTCTCAGCCAGGTTTTCAGCCTGAGACACCCAAAAGAAGCATGTGAGAAAGAGCAGCACCCAAAGCTGGTTCTCATTTCCCATGGTTCGTTGCTGGCAGAGAGGAACTGTGGAAGAGGATTGGGCAGCCCTTGGGAAAAGATGGAATTACAGAAACTAAAAATAGAAGCTCCAGTTTCAGAAGTAGGGAACCAGTTGCCCTGCTAACCCTGTCAGGCTGACCAGAGAGATTGGAAAGATTCATCAGGGCTACAAGAAATGGAGCAAAAGGAGCTTTAAGTCCAGCAAATCTGCCTCAGCACAGGTAATCTGGCCCCAAATCCAGGGTAATTCCTCCTAGAGCAAGATTGTCCCTGAGACATCTGCTCACCCATGTTCCAAGGCTTTGGCCTTCACATTTCCTGTCGCTCAGTGCAATCACTGCCCAAGGGAGCAGCTCTGCTGTAACAGCACCCAGCCACTACAGCACCCAGCCAGAGCTGACATCTGGGGCTGACTGCCTTGTCTAACCCTTCTCCTAATTGCTACTAAGCCTTTGCATGACTCCACAGCATTACACCCTCACAACAGCTTCTGAGGTTTAAGAAGACTTAGTCTCAGGGCTTGAGGGCATGTGGCAACCAAGCATGGACAGATACCTTCACTGCTACACATGGACACAGCTGTTGGAATATGAGCCAGAGTGAGGCCAAGTGGCAAGAAGTCCAACAGTATCCTGACCTGGATCAGCAATAGTGTTGCCAGCAGGACCAGGGAAGTGATTGTCTCCCTGTACCCCAGTGCAGTACTGGTGATGCAGCACCTTGAGTCCTGGGTTCAGTTCTGGGCCTCTCACATGAAATAGGACATTAAAGTGCTGGAACAGGTCCAGAAAAGGGCAATAAAGCTGGTGGTGGGTCTGGAGCATAGGTCTGGTGAGGAGCAGCTGAGGGAACTGGTGTTGTTCAGCCTGCAGAAAAGAGGCTGAGGGGAGACCTTTTGGGTCTCTACAACTCCCTGAAACAAAGCTGGGGTAAGGTTGGTGTCTGTCTCTTCTCCCAAGGAACAAGCACTAGGACAAGTGGAAACAGCCTCAAGTTGCACAAGGGAAGGTTTATGTTGGACATTAGGCATTAGGAACAATTTCTCCCCCAAAAGTGTTGTCAAGGCCTGGCCCAAGCTGCTCAGAGCAGTGACAGAGGCCCCATCCCTGGAGGGGTTTCAAAGCCATGTAGATGTGGTGCAGAGGGACATGGTTTAATGGTGCATTAACAGTTGGACTCCATCATCTTAAAGGTCTCTTCCTTCCAACCAGGATGGTTCTATAGTTCAGTGATTCTGCTGGTCTGGACCGTGGTCACCCAGTGGAGCTGACAGAACCCATATCAAGAGGAGCAGCACAGCACTGAGCTGCTGCTCTGCCACCACCCTGACAAAATCAGCTCCTCACTGGACAGTATCATCCGCCCAAGGGTGTCAAAACTACTCTGCTGTGAAGCAGTAAGCAGCAAAGGCTTTTGGCTTGGTTCTGCCAGTCTCATCTGCGACACGGCAGACACCTGAGGAAGGTCAGCGAGCACTGCCCCGGGCCAGGGCAGTGAGCCAAGGTCTCACCGTGGTCGCTCTCGGTCCCCGATCGCCCCCAGTAGCGGCGTCTGCGCTCGGGGCTGTGTGTGTGCCGCTCCATCACCGCCGCTATGAACCGAGTGTTGCTGACTGCGGAGACAAACAGACGCCACCGCTTGCAGCCAAGTCTGCCACACGGCAACAGCCTTCCTGCAAGCTAGTTCTTCTCCAGTACCACTTAAGGCAACTGTCCAAGGACAGAGGAGTCAAGAGATGGCGTTAAAATGTGGAACAGATCAGCATCCAGTTGAGCACATTCACCTCACCTGCTTGGATCAACGCAAGTTAGAGAATTGCTGTATCAGTGCTGCAGAACCTGTGGCACCACTGAAAGCCAACTCAAAACAAAGCTAGAAAGGACTTGGAGAAGCAGTAGATGCAAGCCATGAAACTCAGATGCACTTCGTTTGCAATCTTTGAGCACTGATAGTTTCAAATCTTGGGTATTGTTTGAGTTGTTTTAGTGAGGGCCCAGAGAGATGGATCTGGTCTGACTCTGGAGCTTTCCCAGATTTCAGTGCTCATCTGAGAGCACAACAGCATCACACACAGAGTGCCATTTTTAATGCTAAAGAAGTGCATACCTCCCAACTCACCCCAAATAAGATTTACTGACATATTTTGTTAACCACACGCGTCAGACGTGGCCTCTGCTTTCCAGGGCTGAACAAAGGCAGGAGTTTTCCACATCTTGTACTGTGACAAGTGCAATTTTTAAGTTGATTTGAGCTACTTCTGGAAGCAGTCATGATGGGAAGGGTGTAAGGGACAACCTCTTTCCACACCTCCTAATCGAGATTAGTAATGGCCTCATTTTGTAGCATGAGATTAAAGGCACACCAAAGGCGTAACTGAAGTTCCAGCTCAAGTTCAACCACTCATTTTCTACTGCTCATCAGCACAGGGCTTCCTCACATAATTTTAATTCTATTAGAAAAAGGAATGTCTGGTTTAAAGCCAAGGTTGTTTTTACAGCAAAGTGGTACTTACTGATTCCCCTGTCTTCATGGCTGTCATCGTCTCTCTCGTCCCTATCATTTTCCAGGTTCGACATTCGCACTGACATTTCTACACACCATTACAAACAGAAAAATGCAACTGTTAAAGAGAAAAAACATGCAGCAGCCTGGGAATGGAGAGGCTGTGTGGGCTTGATGTGCTCCAAGAGAGCTGGGGCTAGGAATAGCAGGAAAATTATGTCTCCCCCTGGGAGGAACAGGCTTTAGGGGTTTGAATCAATTCACCTCCTCCCAAATGGAGCTGGGGTATAATCAAATATGGAGGTAATTAGCCCTGAGCACACTTCTCTATATCTTTCTACCAAAATCCTTTCCCCAGACACAGTTTTGTCTCTCAGGCTTCAGTGGTCCCATCAGTCTATAGATATCCCATGATAAGGTCCAGAAAGCTGTAAAGCTGGGCTTAGTACTCTAGCTCTGGAAAGAGCCTAACTTCGGCTTCCTGACAAACACTGCAGGTTACAGGCCTTTGGGCAGACTCTCCGAGGGCAGCAGTAGGTCTGGCTGCACCCAGGAGAGGGCAGCAAGACACAAGCACCCTGGATGAGACCTGACCCTCCTAAGGGTTAGCAAAAAGAAGACAAAAGGGTGTGAGGCATCCCAAGGAAACCAAGAGAAGCAGCTTTGGATTTATTTTTATACGGTTTTGTCTTTTGATTGCTTTGTTGTTGTTTTGATTTTTGTTTTGTTGTTATGTTTCTGGTTTTTTTAAATCCTCCTCCTACTATTTCTCTCCCAAGAGTTCTCAGCTCACCCTGAGCAGCCAGAGGTGACATGTGCTGGTGACTCCTCCGATGTATCTGGTGGCGATAGGCATACACGGCCAGGACAAGCACCATAATGCAGCCCATGATGCCCCCAGCCACTGGGCCAACTGGGGCACTCTTGATCATGTTCAGAGTGATGACCTCATCTCCTAAAGCAGAAGGGACAAAACAGAAAAAAAATCCAGACCTGCTTTGCAGAAAGGTTTAAATCAACATCTTTGAGGATGGGAGATGATCCTGAGTGCTTTCCAGGTGCTTCAGTGTGCAAACTTTAAAGAGGAGAATAAATTCGGAGAGGGTCCATGCTTGGGACAGGAATGTGCAGCCTGAGGCCACTTCTTTGCAGCTTGGTCACTTTTGCTGCTAATTTACCACTAGCATGGAAGGCAGAAGTAATGTGATGCATGTTCTGACATGAAAAGAGTGAGCTGCTGAACACAAACGGCTCCGGGAAGCACCTGTGCTGCACTGGGGGACTTACCAATTGCTCCCATGTCATCCATGTACGGGCTCTTTGCTCCCACAATGCCACCAAAGCACTCCTTCTGAGGGGCACAATAGGATTTATCCAGGTGGGTCTTCCCATCACTGTCCACCATGCACCACTCACAGTCCAACACACCAAAGCAGTCCCTGAAAAGTCAAACCAAAGGAGGTGATACTTAACTTTCAAGGTCAGCTCTTCTCATTTGGCTCCATCTCGTTTAAAATGATGAGACAGAGGGAGGTCAAAGATCAGCTGTAAGCCCTCACACAAGTAATGTCTGGACACAAAAGCTCCTCGTTCTAATGTTCAGGTGCTACAAGGGAAGTTACACAGAGAAGCTGCATCTTCAGCCTGCATCTTCCCAGTCTGCTTTGGTTTTTCCCTAAACATAAGCAAAGAGAGAGCTTCCTACTTGTAACTCCACCAGTTCCTGCTCTTCCTTCAATGAGACATTTCTCAGCACGGTGAACTCTCACTACAGTCCCACCCTTTTCCTGCAGTCCTCTGAAAGATGGAAGAAAGGATTTGGCAAGTCTGGTTGGAGCAGTTCCCTGCAGACTGCTCATAACTGGGAAAAAAAAGCCTCAAGTTTCTCTGTGCAATGCCAGGAGCAGAACAGAGAAGCAGAAGACTAGAAGCTGACAGGGAACTGCTTCCCTAAAGCCACCACCACTGAAGTCCTGCCTGCTTTCTGCAAACATTTAAGTCCACACATTGCTCCAGAAGCCCAACACAACAGCTTCATTCCATTGTGCTAGGGAGAAGAACTCATGGTCCTGTCAACAGCAAATCTCCCACTTACAGAATGATGGTAAAAACCTCTAAGATCATCAAGCCAAATCACTAACCCAGCACTGCCAGTTCACCACTAAACCATGTCCCTACACAGCTTTTTAATCCCTTCAGGGATGGTCACTCCTGGTCCAGGGCTTGACAGCCCTTTTGGAGAAGATATTGTCCTTTGTGTCCTACCTAATCCCCCCCAGGTGCAACTTGAGGCTGTTTCCTCGTGCTCTATCACTTGTTCCTTGGGAAAACAGACAGATCCTCACCTTGCTACAGCCTCCTGTCTCAGTCCTCAGTGTCACAGTGTGTGACAGGAGAGCCATGGTGTTATGTGACTCAAACTGGAACAGCTCTCCTGCTTCTGCACTGCAGCATGATGTCATCACTGCTGTGTGCTACTGGATGTGAAGATCTAAAAGTGTCTAAGTCTAAGTAGCTAAAAATCTAAGAGCATGGTACCAGACTTCTGCTCTCTTCTCCTTTTTTCTTTAGAAGATGCCCTGAAGAGCTATTTCCAGAAGAGTCTATTCTGAGAGGGTCACTTTACCCGCTCTCTGTCCTCTGGTTGCACTGAGTGTTGATACACTGCGGCAGAGCGTCCTGCAGGCTCGGGTCGATGGCTGTGAAGGTCATTGGCTCCTGATGGACTTCACAGCTTGGGTTCCTGCATTGGGGCAGAAAGGAAAGACTTGCATTAAAAGAGCAGTCAAACCACAGTCAATGAAAAGCAACAACTGCTGGAGCAGGTCCAGACCATGCCATGAGGGTGGCCAGAGGGCTGGAGCACCTCTTCTATGGGGACAGGCAGGGAGAGTTGGGGTTGTTCAGCCTGGAGAAGAGAAGGCTCTGGAGAGGCCTTAGAGTGGCCTTCCAATACCTAAAGGGGGGGGCTACAAAAAGGCTGGGGAGGGACTGTTTACAAGGGCTTGTAGTGATAGGAAGAGAGGGAATGGATTGAGGCTGCAGAAGGGGAGAGTGATACTGGAGATTAGGAAGAAATTCTTTCCAGTGAGGGTGGGGAGACACTGGCACAGGTTGTCCAGGGAGGTTGTGTATGCCCCAAACACGGAAAGTGTTCAAGGCCAGGCTGGATGAGGCCTTGAGCAACCTGGGCTACTGGAAGGTGTCCCTGCCCGTGGTGGGGGGGCTGGACTAGACGATGCTGAAGCCCAAGGCGGGCTGCGAGTCCAGGGCTCTCACCTGCTCTCGGCGTGGGTCAGGTTGCCGGTGCATTCGTTCACCTCCAGAGGGCACTCGCAGGGACACTCACACTCGTTCTGCTCCATTCTGCAGGGGCAGCAAACGCACACAAAAATGCATCAGATGTTGCAGCACGACTTTAACCCCAGGGTGCAGCTCTGCTCACCACACCGAAGGCTCTCCGGCAGCCCTCCTCCTTCCCCCAGGAGCGCAAGGATTGCTGTATTCTGCCCTAGGACCGAGGACAAGGGAGCCTCTCTGACCTGTGACCCACACCCTGAGGTGTCACAAGCAGGTAACTGATGCAGGGACCTTCTTACCACGCCAACAAACCTGTAATGGTGCTGGTGTGGGGAAAATCTGCAAGCACCAGGATCCTCTCAATGAAAAGCTGCATCAATCCACATAAACTTTTGGGTCTCATGCCAGAACACAGGGCATGATCCACAGCAACTGCCCCTGAGCAACGAGCTCTGTCACATACCCACCCAACCAGGTCAAGAACAAACTACTTTCTGTTTTCAGACAGTACAGCAAAGGACTGTTACGTTTGTTCAAGGTCTTGCACGTGGACTGGGGCAATCCTCAGCATCAATCCTGGCTGGTGGATGAAGGGCTGCAGAGCAGCCCTATGAAGGACTTGAAGGGTGGGTGAGAAGCTGGAGATGAGCCAGCACCATGTGCTGCCAGCACAGAGCCAGGACTGCCCTAGGCTGATCCCCAGCAGTGTGGGCAGCAGGGGGAGGGAGGAGATTCTGCTCTTTGCACTCCTGCCCTGAGGGTGGTAAGACTCTGTCCCAAGTTGCCCAGAGAGGTGGGAGATGCTGCATCACTCAGACCATTCCAGGTCAGGTTGCTTGGGGCTCTGAGCAGCACCCCGCTCTAGTTGCAGATGTCCCAACTGACTGCAGGGGGGCTGGACTAGATGGCCTGGAGAGGTCCCTCCCAACCCCAACCAGTCTGTGATTGCCTGAAATGCCAAGCCACCATGCCTCTCACAAACAGCACAAGGAAAAGAACTATTTTCTTTTCACTTTGGTTTCCCACTGCACGTTTTGATTTCATTTCATGTGTTTTGATAAACCTTGAATCACAGAATGGTTTGGGTTGGAAGGGACCACAAAGATCATCCAGTTCAAACCCCCTGCCATGGGAAGGACACCTCCCACTGGAACAGGATGCTCAAGGCCTCCTCCAGCCTGGTCTTCAACGTTTCCAGGGATGAGGCATCCAGAACTTCCCTGGACATGCTCCACTGTCCCGATCAAGAAAGAGGGAGAAGTACATGTCTGGAGCGGGCTGCTGGTGGCTGCTGGCAGCTGCTGACCTGTGGCAGTTGAGGCAGAGCCTGTCGACCATGCTGCAGGCGCAGAAGGCGAGCGAGTCGCAGGTCTCGTTGACGATGCCCACGAAGGCGTTGGTGCCAGGGATCCTCGCCAGGCGGTACTTGGAGCAGTGACTGCCGTGCACCAGGTTGGTCAGGTCCCCCTGGAGAAGAACAGCCTCTGTCAGCGGTGCAGCCACAACCTCTCACTAAGGAGCTGCAGACTTTGCACCTTCCAAGCAAGCCTGACAGAGATGAGGCTTGTGAGAGTGCTGCCTTCGCTCATCAGGCTGTAGAGCTGTGCTTCCAAGCTGCTCCTGGTTGGAAAGACTTAGCTGAAGACAGGAAAAAACACACTCAGCCTGCCAGCATTGTGAGATGAGGCAGCAGCCTTGAGCCCAATATCCTGCTGACAGCAGGGTGCTACTCCCATGAGGACCGGGGTTGTTCATAGAATCATAGAATGGTCTAGGTTGGAAGAGACCTCAAAGATCATCCAGCTCCAACCCCCCGCCACAGGCAGGGACACCTCCCACTAGATCAGGACGCTCAGTCTGGAGAAGGAAGGCTCTGAGGAGACCTTCTAGCAGACTTCCAGTATTTGAAGTGGGTTACAGAAGAGTTGGACTGAGACTTTGAACAAAGGCATGGAATGACAGGAAAAGGGGAGATAGCTTCAAACTGGAAGAAGCTGGATTTAGATTAGACATTAGAAGTAAATTCTTCCCTGTAAGGGTGCTGAGGCACTGGAACAGGTTACCCAGAGAAGTTATGGAGGCTCCAAGCCTGGAAGTGTTCAAAGCCAGGCTGGATGGGGCCTAGAGCAAGGTCCTCAAGTAGGAGGTGTCCCTACCCATGGCAGGGGAGTTGGAACTAGATGGTCTTTAAGGTCCATTCCAACCCAGATCATTCTGTGATCTCACTCCTTCATGCCTCTCACTGGCCTATTCTCACCACACCAACTGTTGGTGACCCACAAAAAGGCTCCATTCTGATGGGCAGGCACCACCACAGCTTGGTGAAACCTCCCTGGCACATGAGGAAATAGCCCACAGGCCTGTACAGCTGCCATCTATTTGGTAGGCAGCCTCATTCCTCATTCCCATTTGCATGCCACAGGCTGAAGTTTTTGCTCTGTCCTACACAATTTCCTTCACAATAAGGCACCTTTTGGTTTGTATTTCAAGTGTAGGGAAAATGTTTAAGCCTATCTGTCAGAAATCCTTGTCTTCTGACGCAGCTTCCAAGTGTTTTTGACACTTATTCTCCACTTTCTTCTCCTAGTAATAATTACAAAGTATGATTTAAAGAGCAGCTTCTCCCACAGAGCTTAACATCTCCTGAGTAATTTTGCAGTGATCCTGCAAGGGTGAATCTGTGGTGCTGCTGCTGGCATTCGCAGCACAGCGAGAGACGACAGCCCCTGGCTTAGAGCTCCCAGCGTGGTGGAGCCCAGGAGGAAGCTCACACACAGCCCACGGGCACGGAAGAACATTCAGCTGCCAAAGCCTACAGTCTGACAGTGACACTCTCTGATCCACTGCAACTCCACTCCAGGATGGTGGAGTCCCCATCCCTGGAGAGGTTAAAAAGCTGTGGAGTTGTGGTGCTGAGTGCCATGGTTTAGTGGTGGCCTGGCAGTGCTGGGTTAATGGTTGGACTTGATCGCCTTGAAGGTCTCTTCCAAGCAAAACCATTCTATGATTCCACAAATTCTCACATACCTCACACCAGTAAATGCATTTATTTGGACACCTAACATAGTTAGAGACTTTTACTGCACCTGCCATAAGACAGAACTGGAAGGCAGGGTTCAGGTCCACAGCTCCAAAGCCAAAAAAACCTCACATAACAAAGTACTGCTCTTATTTTCTTGATGTTGGATGAGACCTTGCAGGCACCAGGCAGAGCCGGCCAGTGATCACACCCATAACTCCTTCATGTCGTCTGACTCCTCGCACCAGCAGAGTTTGTGCAGTCCAGATCACTGATGCTGTGTTTGGAGAGGCTGAATGGAGGCCAATCCACTCGGCAGGCTGGCTTCCAGCCTCCTCTGCTGATCCTGCCAAGGACTTGAGTTTCCACCAAAAGAAACCCAACCCGACCCAAGCACATCCAAAAGCAAACTAAAACAGAAGCCCAGGCTTACCACTAAGCTGGTATTGAACTTATAAAACCGCTGAACTGTTCTGTCACTGAAGCTGTTGCAGAGGTTTTTCTTGACGAAATTGGGGTGGTTCAGAATGTCATTTGCCACCAGAGGCTCCTATGTAGGAAAAAAACAGGATTTCATGCCTTTGAGATCAGACACAGATAGCAGGCTCCCTACAGAAACCAGAAAAGGTAGAAGGAGGAGGCAGACCTTGTGTGTAATGTGCTGCTGCTCCACCGGTGCATGCCCTTTGGGATCGATGAGGGTGGGGTGTGCCACCAGGTAGCCTCTGTCTTCCATGATAAAGCACCTGCACACAAACAGAGCAGAGAGCTTCCATTAGACCTCACTGGAAGCACAGAATGCAGAATGGTTTTGGTTGGAAAAGATTTTTAAGCACCTCCAGGGATGGGGATTCAGCGACCCCTCTGAGAAGCCTGTTCCACTGAAGAATTTTCTTCCAATGTCTGAACTAAACCTGCCCTGGTGCAACTTGAGGCCATTTCCTCTCATCTTACCACTTGTTCCTCGGGAGACGACCAAACACCAGCTGGCTCCATCTTCCTTTCAGGAAGTTGCAGAGAGCCAGAAGGTCTCCCCTCAGCCTCCTTTTCTCCGGGCGAACAAGCCCATGTCTCTCAGCTGCTCCTCACAAGAGTTTTTCTCCAGACCCTCCACCAGCTTCCTTGCCTTTCTCTGGACCTGCCCCAGCCCCATAATGTCCTTCTTGGTGTGAGGTGTCCAAAAGAGAACCCGGTACTCAAGCTATGGCCTCAGCAGTGCTGAGTACAGGGGGAACAATCACTTCCCAGGCTCCAGCAAAACACAGGAGAGCAAAAGATCATCTTCAGTCTACAGGTAGAGGCAGGGTTTTTAAAGGCTTCCATTTCTTATGCTAACAGAGTCGTTAAAGAAATCCATTGCAGAATGTCTCGACAGAATCTGTAGGGTATTCCCCTGGAGCTTTCACATCTGTTACCAGTAAAGCAAGCCTGGACCATCAAGGACTTGAAAGTGGAACTGATTAGAAACAGAAAGGAAAACTGCTCAGTGCCTTGTCTCGTCTGATCAGGGAAGATCCAGAAATAAGAGCAGCCTAATGAACTTGGAAAGCTCTAACAGCTTATTAATTTCCTATGTTCCTAATTAAACAGAGATTTCACACTCTCCTTTAATGACCTCCCGCTTTAGAATTCAATTTGAACAGGGAGATAAATCACTCCCGTTCCATTCTCAGCCTTCCCAACCTTCCCTCTCCCCTTTTCAGCTCTTGCCACCAGTTTCCCAGGGCAATGATGTGGGATCTGTGCCCTCACCCAGAAACCAGCTTTAATTCCCCAGGCTTTGGGCACCTTGCGTTTCCATAGCTGCAGACAGGGGTGCTGGGGAAGGCGGAGGGGCCAGCACCGAGATGAGAAGGAGCGGTGGCCACAGAAGGGAGATGGGCAGAGGTTACCGTGGCCACAGAAGGGAGAGAGATGGGCAGAGGTTACCGTGGCCACAGAAGGGAGAGAGATGGGCAGAGGTTACCGTGGCCACAGAAGGGAGATGGGCAGAGGTTACCATGGCCACAGAAGGGAGAGAGATGGGCAGAGGTTACCGTGGCTGCTCAGTGGGGCTTGGGCTGGGCCCGCAGCTGCTGCCCACCCAGGCCTCCTGCTTGGGGCCAGCCGATCCCGGGGGCAGCTTCCAAGCCTGTGATTCCCACGGCAGCCTGCTCTGGAAAGCTTCCCCAGCTCAGCTCACCGAGGCAGACGGCAGAGAGATTGAAAGCAATGGGCACAGCACAGCTGCGACTGTCCACGCCAAGGGCAGGCAGATGGAGGCTGGGGTCTGTTCTACTGCCCCAAACGGGAATTCACCTTCTCTGTTTCCAGAGAGATGTTAGAGGAGCCAGAGGAACGACCGACCCAGAATGACTGCAGGCAGAAAATGAACCAAAGAACTCCCCCAGAATAAATAAATACACGAATAAAGAAATAAAAGAATCGAGATAATTAAAGAATCATAAAATCAAAGAGTCAGAGAATCTAAGAATCACCTGGCTGGACAAGGCCTTCAGACCATCAAGCCCAACCATAACCAAACATGTCCCTGCACACAACAGTTACACCATGTCCCTAAGCAACTCATCCAAGTATCTTTTAAACACCTCCAGGGATGGGAACTCCACCACTCCTCTGGCCAGACACTTCCAGTGCCTCATGACCCTTTTGCTGAGGAAATTTTTCCTAATATCAAAAAAATGCTTAGTAGGGATAAAAAAAAAATAGAGAAAAAATGTTTAGCAGAGAGACATTAAGCCCCTGCCAAACACCTGCAGGATAGGTGGAGCAGTGCTGTAGGGGTGGGGCAGTGCTCTCAGCCTCCCGTGTGCGGCAAGCAGCAATCTGGCTGCTGCGTTAGAATGGTCTAACAAAGCACTTAGCAATATGCCTGAAACTCCTCATCTAGGGGATGCAGAGACAGAATTCAGCATCTGCCTCTGTTGAGTAGTAGCAGTTTTTAAGCGGGAGGTAAGACATGCCAAACCTTAAATCCGGAGAGTTTTTATATACACCATAAGACACATTATAAAAACAACAAAACCAAACCCAAACCAGAGAAGAGCTGGAAGTGGGTTCACTGAGTGAAGAATGGTTCTCTGCCCAGGGTTTCACTGAAGTCCAAATATAACCCAAGACCTCAGCAGTTATCTTCTGGTTTTGTATTCCTGCAGACTGTTTACTTAGCCGATGACAGTCTGAGCTTGAACGACAAAAAATTCCACATCTTTATGAGAAGATATAAATAAATATCAAATGTCACAAATAGAGGCTGGGCAAGGAGTGGCTTGAGAGCAGTCTGGAGCAGAAGGACTCGGAGGTGTCAGCTCATGGTAAATTCAACATGAGCTGGCGATGGTCGCTGGCAGCCCTGAAGGCAGCAGAGTGCTGGGTTGCATCCAAAGAAGTGTGGCCAGCAGGACAAGGGAGAGGATTCTACCCCTCTGCTCTGCTGAGACACTGCCTGGAGTACTGCATCCAACTCTGGTGGCCCCAGCACAAGAGGGACAAGGAACTGTTGGAGAGTGCCCAGAGGAGGCCACAACGATGATCAGAGGGCTGCAGCACCTCCCCTTTAGGGAGCAGCTGAGAGCGTTGGGGCAGTTTAGCCTTGAGAGAAGGCAGCTCCAGGAAGACCTCAGAGCAGCCTCCCAGTATCTGAAGGTAGCTACCAAGAAAGCTGGGGAGGGATCTTTTGTAAGGGCTGGTAGTGACAGCATGAGAAGAAAGGATTTAGGGTTGAGGAGGGCAGATTTAGACCGGGTATTAGTGAGGGTGGTGAGACATTGGCACAGGTTGCCCAGGGAGGTTGTGGAGGCTCCAACAATGAAGGTATTCAAGGTCAGTTTGGACAAGGCCTTGAGCAACCTGGTCCAGTGGAAGGTGTCCCTGCCCACAGCAGAGGGTTGGAACTAGGTGACCCTTAAGGTCTCTTCCAACCCTAACCATTCGATGATTCTATGAAATGCAGTGGGAGCCAGAGCACACACAAAGAAAGTAAGGGAATCCCAGAGAAAGTTAAGTTGGAAAGAAGCTCTGGGTCATAGGGTTGGAGGGTAAGAGAGGCTTTAGATGTGTATTGCCTGAAGGAATGGTTTACCTTATTTTGTTCCCTCCGTCCTGGTTACAAACTGGCAGCAGGTCCATGAGAACTTTGTAGAAGTATCGCAGGGTGAAGTCAATGCCCATTACTGCCACTGAATGTCCTGAAGACATCTGTGCACTGCAGAGGGGAGAGAGGAAAGGAAAGGAGGCTTTCATGGCTGTATAAATAATTAATGCTTTAATGACTTAGTTCCCTGCTTGGAAGGAGGGCTGGCTTCCCTGGCATGGAAGTGACCAGCTCAAATCCACACCTCCCAGCTCAGCTCGCCCTGCCTGCATTTCAGCCAACAGGCAGCGCAGCTGTACCTGGGGAGAAAAGGCTCTCAGCAGTGTCAGCTATTTGCTGAATGCCTCTCCACACAAACTGCACCTCACACAGCCAGAAGAAGGAGACAGCCCAGAACTTGATCCAGGCCTCCAGCATCAAAGAGGTTTCTCTTCCTGTTCAGATGGAACCTTCTGGGTCCCAGTTTGTGCCCACTGCCCCTTGTCCTGTCACCAGGCACCACTGAGAGGAGTCTGGCCCCAGCCTCTTTTCCTCCAAAAGGTCATTTAGCTCTTGTTGAGCCTCTCAGACTGCTCTTCTGCAGGCTCAAGAGCCTCAGGTCTATCAGCCCTTCCTCCTCACAGACACGCTCCAGGCCCCTCAGTATCTTTGTCCCTTGTCCTGTCACTGGGCACGACTGAACACGGGTGGGTTACCTTGCACCAGGCAACCAAGTGGTGACTACGTGCTGGGGCTAAGGAGCATCATGCTCCCTGCTTCCAATCCCATCCTGCTACCAGCCCAGCTACCCGGTGCTAGCTGGAACACAACAGGAGCAGCTCCTGTTAAGCTGGCACTGCCTCCCACTCCTGGGCTGCCAGGTGCCATTGCAAAGCACATCACTAACGTTGTGCTTCAGTGTCCTTGCCCCGCTGTAGGGCAACCGTAAGCCAGACCTTTAGGAAAGGGCAGAAGCTGCTGTCTCTGTGGATACTGACAGCACCAAGAGCTCCTGTGAGCTGCAGTATTTCACCCACACTCAAAATGCATTCCTGTTCCTAGTTTTACACACCAGTTTGGGAATATACAGTTGCCTTAGCAACTGGTACATCAAAGACCAGCTAAAGAGTCTCAGGCTGATGTATGGAATTTTCTTACAGCTCTGTAAAGGCTGCATTTGCTTAGTCACCTGGCTTCAACTTTCCTCACCACCACTGAAGCAACTGCAAGAGCTCTCCTGGCAGATGCACAATCTTGACATTTGGCTGAGGCCATTTGGATGCTGAAAGCTGAGACTATGTTCTATTTTTGTTGCTATTTTTTCCCTAAACTTCCCACCCTGGCAAATTCCCACCTTCCCCTCAGAGAAACATCCAGATACACGAGGCCCCCTGAATCACTGCACTTGACCCAAGGTGCAAATCCC
Source organism: Psilopogon haemacephalus (assembly GCA_013396835.1). Taxonomy (NCBI): domain Eukaryota; kingdom Metazoa; phylum Chordata; class Aves; order Piciformes; family Megalaimidae; genus Psilopogon; species Psilopogon haemacephalus. Next base: position 102,485 of record VWZI01020335.1, on the reverse strand, counting down.
CACCAGGCATCAGAGCAGCCAGCCAGGCTCTGCCATAAAAGCCTTCTAATATAATAACAGAGGAAAATAATTACTATTTATGATGGCAGGTTACGAAAATACTATGGGCTGGGATAGCCTGAGGCTACTACTAAGCAATCCCTGTCACTGCTGCATCTCCAACACCCAAATTCTCAGAGTTTGCTCCCTGCAGCACTGAGATGGCACAGCCAGACCAAGTTATGCCTCATCCCTGAAGGATGCAGAATTGCCAGCTCCTCCATCAGGGCCCTAGGATGACAACAAAGGAGACATCTTGGACTTACTACTTTTCAAAATTCACTTCTCTAACTGATTTTGTCTCTGAGGACAGCAGTACTGAACAGCACAGCTGGACTACACCAAGCAGAGGCTGCTGGCAACCTCTGACCCATAATAAAACCAGCTCTTTTTACTGCACTGAAACTTTGTTTGCTTTTAAAGAGCTCCAGTGAAGATGTAGTCAAATTTCATCTGTAGATTTCTAAACACAGGCTCTAAAAACCTGCATTTAATTTATCTTTACCATTACTCATTTGACAGAAAAGGAAGGGGAAGAAAGACAAGAGCGAAGCGGCACAAACCCATTTAACTGCATGTGAGAAGGCATCAAGCTATGGAGTTCCTGCCCTGTCCTAACAAACAAAAAGCCTTTAGGAATGTTGTAAACATTTCAGCTGCATTTTCACACATTAAATCCTTCTGGCTTGCTGTTTTAAATAACTTCTTGCACGAATCTTCTATTCCTCAGCCTCCAAACATGAAGCGAGACAGACATGAAATGGGAAGGAGAAATAAGAGCCAGCCCCAGATAAACCACTGCTGAGCACTGCCTGTTCACTCTGCTGATTCCTCACCCATGCCTCTCCTTTATTTTAGCTAAGACCTCTTTGGGGATTATAAGTGCACATGGCTGTAAGCTTTGGAGGTCATATTTACCCAGGAATCACACTCACATCTGCCAAACTTTGTTTAACTGCTCTTTAATCATCTCCTAATAACCCAGGCGAACTTGAAGTTCTTTAAGCTCACCGAACCATAGCCTGCTAGATAAAAATCAGAGCTGTGATTAATTGCAACTCTCTCCTTACCCAAGTGCTAGCTTCCCTTAAGTAAATTGCTCTCTCAGAAGCACCATGCAGGCATTAGGGCCGACAATGCTCCTGCCAAAGAAGACAGGCAGATCTCCTGTGGTGGGAAATCCCTAACAAAGCCCAGAGGTCTCTGGGAAGAGTAGACAAGCAGTGTCCTGGGCTCAGCTGGCTTTGCCATCTGCAGCAGTTAGCTTTGTGGGGTCTTGGAGCTGGAACAGAAGACATGTGCTCAGGGAAAGTCTTGGAATAGACTCTGAGCAAAACTCAAAATGCATGACCACCATTTCTGACGCCTGTGAGAGCTCCTGCTGGAAATGTTTAGTACACACACTCCTGAAAGCAGCCTACATCCCCAGCCAAACCTCAGCCTGCATCTCCAAGCAACCCTTGGTCTACTTCCCCAACCAAACCTCAGCCTCCATCTCAAATCAGACCCTCAGCCTGCAGCCTTCAGCCTACATCTCCAACCAAACTGCAGCCTTAGGCTGGAGACCCAGGCCAGAGTTTGGTCCCTGAGGAAAGGGTCACTGCAGCATTGACAAGATGCTCATAGACAGTCTCCATCTCTCCTGCTGGTGAGCTTAACTGTACTGAGAATAAAGGAAATTATGAGAATAGAATCACAGACAGGCTAGGGTTGGAAGGGACCCTTCAAGGTCTTCTAGCCAACCCCCTGCAGTCAGCAGGGACAGCTGCATATTGCTCTGAGCCTCAGACAACCTGACTTGCAACAGTCCCAGGGCATCTACCACCTCTCTGGGCAGTCTGGGCCAGTCCCACCACCCCCAGCATAACAAATGTCTTCCTTCTCTCCAGTCTGAATCTCCCTCTTTTAATTTAAACCATCACCCCTTGCCCTGTCACAACAGGCCCTGTTCAGGCTCTTGATCTGCTCTGAATGAAGATATGCAAGAACTTCCCTTTTTTATTTTTTTAAGCTGTAGAAGACTAACACAGAAAATGCTTCCTCCTGTATGACTGTGATGTTCATTTTGATTCCAAAGGAACTGGCCATTGTTTCACTCCAATTTGCTTTTAGCAATGCTGTAAGGGCAGCTTGAAGGTATACAGGCTTCTTCTTGCCCCTGAAAGCTTCTGTCCACAGCTGCCAAGCTTGAAGAGCTCAGGCAAGGAGCTCTCCCAGTTTCTGGAGTATGGACAGCTCTTTAATTAAAACCACATTGTGGCATGTCCTCTGTTTGCAGTTAGGCAATTCTGCTATCGCCTCTTCTTCCAAATGTTGTGGAGGCTTCAGACCTGGCACCAGGTTGGAAGGAGCCTTGAACAACCTGGTCTAGCAGGAGGTGTCCCTGCTCATGGCATGGGGGTGGAACAGCTTTGATGGACTGTATCTGACTATCAGCAGAGAGGGAACACACCCCAGGCTGCCTCATGAAAGCCATCCTCCTCCTCCTCCTAGCTTCTTGTCTTGGATCTCATCTCATGGTCATCCAGGAACAAATTTAAAACCAGATTTGGTTTTCAGCGCTTGAAGATGAAGCAGTTGCTGAGCTTATCTATCTCCTACTCAAGCACATCTCCACAAGTGGGAGTGTTCCTGTTTGACACAAGTCTCAAAACATCACTTACCTGGAAGAATGGACTGTGTGGCTGATGGTAACCACATAGCCAGCCCCTCCAACATCTAGGTAGGGACCAGTAAAGGTGATTAGTCCTGGATTGGCCACTGCATGCAGGTACCTAAGGGAAGCCAGAAGAAACACTCATCATTAGTAAAAGATGGTTTCTGTAAGCTTTAAGACACTGCTCTTGCTTCTGCAGAAATTCTGCCCACGGTGAACAAGCTGCTACCAAACTCATGGTTCAGCAAGCACTTTGATATGATCAGGACCCAGACCTAAACCAGACTGGCTTAAGAAATGGTTCCTCAGCACACAGAACTGCATTGAAAAGCTCCATTTACTTCCACACAGAAAGTTTACCATCACTGTCGACATTTGTCCCTAGAACAACATCAGCCTCAAACTCTAAGCAAACACTGGCAAGATTAGGTTGCAAACAGAGGAGAAATGACACTGTGTGGACACAATTCAGAGAAGAAAAGCCTTAGCTATGTCAGAAAGTGACTATGAAAGTGACTGTGATGACCAAACGAGACACAATGATGTCAAATATCTTCTTTCAAACTTCCTAGAAGCAATTTTATAAAACATTCCACCTGTCGGAAAAGCTTTTGTCTGTGAAACATTTGCTTTGTTTTCCTGCACCCCAGTGTGACGCAGGAGTCAGGACTACCCTGTGCAGATGCCTGAATTCTACTTGCATCTTCCTTCCTTCTGCCTTCATCTAAAACCCAAGGCACTATGGGCAGGCTGATTACGGAGGGGTTTTCAAATCCACGGTTTGAGAAAATCAGTGAAGGGTAAAACAAAACAAAAGAACAACCAACCAAAACATCTCCAAGGAGGAAGCATCCACAATCTCCCTGGGTAACCTGTGCCAGTGTCTCACCACCTTCACTGTAAAGAACTTTTTTCTAACCTCCAGTCTAAATCTACCCTTGTGGACTGTAAAAGTCTGTTCAGTTAATTTACACCAGCAACACAAAGAGAGTAAAATGTGGTGCTGAGAGACATGTTTTAGCACCAGACTTGGTAGAGTTAGATAATCAAAGAATCCCAGCATTGTTTTGATTGGAAAAGACCTCTAAGATCATCAGCCTAAGACCACCAGGGCCATTAAACTGTGCCCCAAAGTGCCATGTCCACAAGTTTCTCTAACACTGCTAGGAACAGTGACTGCATTTGGCAACCTGAAAGGTCTTTTCCAACCAAACCATCCTGTGATTGCATGATTCCCTCACCTCCTCTGTGAGCAAGGACAGAAGTAACAACAACGAAGAAAAAACCCTGAAGAAAAGCTCATCAGTAGCTATGGAAATGATTTTTTCCAAGGAGAGTGTGGGTCAAGTGGGCACCTCCAGGTCCAGGAGCTACTGAGCCGTGGAGCTGGCTCGTGCCTTTGCCGGTGCCCCAGTGCGGCAGCTCCTGGCCAGCTGCCTCCAACAAAGCACACTGCTCAAAACCTGCTCCAGAGCACTCCCATGTCCCCAGACCTCATTTGTAATGCACACAAATATTTCCCCAAACCAGACAATAGTGCATAATTAATAGTGCGGAGTGGAGCCAGCAAATTCCTACTTAGTTAGTGAGGAGACCTGCTGTAAAGAAACAAATGGAAAGACTGAAATATTAACAGCCACAAAGGGAGCTGAACACACTCCTGAATTAGTTAATCCCTAAAGGGGGTGCTCCTTTTCCCAGTATTTATATTCTCATCTGCCATAGCAGGGACAAGAAGCAGAAACTACCCCTTAAAATAAAAGGGATTTGGCATGAGAGCCAGCAGAGGTTTTAAGTGGCTGTGTCCAAGCACCCAGCCCTTCAGCCCCCATGGAAACATCCCTAGTCAAATAGTTTCTAACTGCCCATAAAGACCAGCCCCAGACCCACCCCAAGGCTACCAAATCGATACCAAATATTTCCCTTACTGCCTTCTGAGATTAGCCAAAGCTTTGATAAGAGGACCCTAAAAACTCACCATTGTCTCCTGGTGGGATCAAATGCTTTGTCCATGAGGGAGCCAGGGTAAATTCGGAGCACCCCATTGGGGGTTGCTATGTAACGCCGCACAATGTAGCTGTTCAGGCCACTCATTTCCATCTGTGTCATCCATTCATCTGTGACGTGACTGGTAGCCATTACTTCATTTCTGACAGAGAACTGCAAAACAAAGGCAGGCCTAGCAGGGTTCCTCTAACACTTGCCTGCAAAGATAATAAGCTGCTGGCAGGGCTTCCTAAGGAGCCATCCGAGATCATCTAAACTCAATTACTTGTTTCAAGTCTTCTCACACCAGACGGATCTGGCACATTCCAGGCAAAGGGAATGCTTATTACAATGAAATATTGCTGCCATTATCTCTCCTTTAGAGCTCTCCTTCTCTCTCTTTCAGAGTTTGCTGGTTTTCACTTTATGGAAATATAAACAGTGCTCTGCTTGCACACAAGACAGCAAGTTCTCATTTACATGCCACACAACACAGTATTTCCACTCAAAAACCACTGCAGCTTTAATCTGGCTACTGTTTATCAGCAACTTTCCCCTCCTTTCTCCTCTCTTGTCTTGAAGCCCACAGCCATCTCCCCAGGCATAAGAATAGTACTACAAACCACTGCTTCAAGGCCAGTGGGATGAGGTTCAACAAAGCCAAGTGCTGGGTCCTGCTCTTGGGTCACAACTACCTATGAAGGCTCCAGGCTTGGGGAAGAGTGGCTGGGAATTACTTTGGGGCCTGGGGGCCAACAGCTGGCTGAAGATGAGCCAGCATGTGCCCAGGTGGCTAGGAAGGCCACCAGCATCCTGGCTTGGATGTGTGGCCAGCAGGACTGGGGCAGGGATTGCCCCTCTGGACTCAGCACTGGTGAAGCCACAATCTTCAGTATGTGGTTCAGTTTTAGAGTTTTAGGCCACTCACTCCAAGAATGCTGAAGGGTTGAAGCTGGTCCAGAGAAGGGCAATGAAGCTGGTGAAGGCTCTGGAGAAGAGATCTGGTGAGGAGCAGCTGAGGGACCTGGGGTTGTTTAGTCTGGGGAAGAGGAGGCCAAGGGGAGACTTTCTGGCTCTCTACAACTCCCTGATTAGAAGTTGGAGGCAGGTAGGGCTCGATCCCAGGCAACAAGCAATAGCTCAAAAGGAAATGGCCTTGACCTGCATCAGGGGAGGTTTAGGATGGACACAAGGGACAATTTCTTGCCCCAAAGAGTTGTCAAGCCCTGAACACACTGCCCAGTGCAGTGGTGGAGTGCCCATCCCTAAAGGGGTTTAAAAGCCACGGAAGGCGATGATGAGGGACCTGGAGTGCAGGGGTAAAAGTTGGCCATGGTGATCTTCAAGGTGTGGTTCCAGTGCTCCTGGATGGAGCTGTGCCAGGTGCCCAGCACGGCAGCAGGCAGGCCATACCTTGAGGCCAGGGTTGGCGATCAGGCGAGTGTTATCACTGAGGTAGGCAGTGTAGTGCTCCACCATCCGCTTCGTCTCAGGCTGGCTCAGGTGCTCGTAAGGAGAGGAGAAGCTGCCTGCAGAGAGCATCACTGTAGGGCTTTCTGAAACCAGCAAAACAGGAGAGAGCTGGGGACACTGAACTGCACACACGTGTGGCATCAAAGGTTCTCAGATGCGTGTCCTAACTGAGGACACCTGGAAGGAGTTACAGAGCTGCACCCTTCACCACTCCTGTTCCTCCACTATCCCCCACTTATGGAGCAAAGCACACCGTGAGGGTAGTACACATGATGTTCTCCACCCCAGAACACTTCCCAGCACAGCTGCTCTCCCCAGGCACTGACAAAACACAGGCTGCACGTGACAACCTTTCACAAAGTTAGTCCATGTACTCTGGTACCTGTTTTCACAAAAGCACAGTGTCTCAGCAGGGTGGGGACCTCTGGGGATCATCCAGTCCAACCATTCTGCTCAAGCAGGGCACCCACAGCAACTTGCCCAGCAGCACAGTGCCCAGCTGGGGTTGGCAGCTCCCCAGAGAAGGAGACTCCACAGCCTCTCTGGGCAGCCTGCTCCAGGGCTCCAGCACCCTCACAACAAACAAGTTTCTCCTTCTGGTCAGATGTAACCTCCTGGTTTCCAGTTAAAGTCATGGAATCTGTCAGGGTTGGAAGGGACCACAAGGATCACCTAGTTCCAACCCTCTGCGGTGGCCAGGGACACCCTACTCTAGATCAAGCTGGCCACAGCCTCATCCAGCAACAGGCCAGTTTGTGCCCTTTGCCCCTTGTCTTGTCATTGGGCACCACTGAGAAGAGTCTGGCTGCAGCCTCTTGTCCCCTCCAGGTCCTTTAGCTCTTGCTGAGCATTGATCAGACCCCCTCTGGGGCTGCTCTTGTGCAGGCTCTCAGCCCCAGGGCTCTCAGCATTTTTGTAGCCTCTACTGCATTCTCTCCAATAGTTCTCTGTCTCTCCTGAAGTGGGAAGGCCAGAACTGGACCCAGTAGTCCAGCTGTAGCCTCACCAGGGCAGAGTAGAGGGGAGGAGAACCTCCCTTGACCTGCTGGCAACACTCTTCTTCATGCACCCCAGGAGACCTTCTTGGGCATGAGGGCACACTGCTGGATTCTAAGTAACTCCTTGTCCACCATCACTGCCAGGTCCTTCTCTGCTGACCTGCTTTCTAGCAGCTCACACCCTCAGCTGTCCTGGTGCATTCGGTAGACTTTGGTGCCCTAGCTCAGAACTTGTTCTGGCATTGAGCATCACTGCTTCTGGGGGGTTGACAAGGGCCAGTTTGCCTCAGGAAAGTATTTTTGTGATAAAGAAATTAATTATCCACATTTAGGTTGGATATGGCAGGGAAAAGCAGAACCAAGCACTTCCAGTTACAGAGAATGAACAAAGAAGATTCCAAGCACAGAAAGGGGATTTAGCCATACATGTGTGGCTGTCAGGGGCAATTTCCAGCACAGACTAGAAAGTGAACTTCTGTGGTGCAGAAACTGCAGCACTTGGAAAGTTCTTCTTTGTAAGAAGAAAAATTATGGTGATGATGTTGCAGGGCTGAAGTTTGAGAAGAAGGCCTTTGCCTTTTCTCAGTACTCGATCCAAGGAAACCATTTTCCCATGTGCAATGGTTTCCAGAGGGGGAACATAATTGGAGTATGTGAAGTGTTCTGCTTCTATTCAAATTCCTCTAAAACACATCAGCAGCCACCCACTTGTGTTGGGGGCACCAGAGCAGGACACAGTACTCCAGGTGAGGTCTCACCAGAGCAGAGTGGCAGAATCACCTCTCTGCACCTGCTGGCTACGCTTCTTTTGATGCTGCCCACACTTTGTTTTTAGCTTGGTGAGACCTCTCTCACTCTCTCCCCACTCGCACTTTCTGGGAACTTGATCAAGCAAGACTCATGGTGAAACTATCTGATGAGTAGCCCCACAAGGGTGCATTCACCCACACAAGTGCTCATCGCTGAGCAGGGGAGCTATGATTTGTGAAGAGCTGTAAGAAGGTAACAGCTGACTGGAAAATCAGCCTTGGAAATGGAAATATTTCAGAGAAATTATTTCTGAGAAGACTTTTCCTTCTTGGTGCTGCCACACTCTACAGCAACATGCACAAAGTGGTGAAGATGAAGTGCAAGGAAGCTTTACCCAAGGTAGCCAACTGCTTGAAGTGCAGGCAGGCGTTAGGCTGGCCCAGCAAGTCCAGTCGGTGATAGAGCAGCTTGCTGCTGGGGACAGTGTTGAGGTTCTTCAGCTGTTTGACAGGTATTTCTGGCTGTATCACCACGACACACAGAATGAAGGACGTGTCCTGGACCTGCAAAACAGGAGCAAGTAAAAAGTGGAAGTTACAGAACTTACTTTCTATGTAGTTTTAATTTCCTTCTAGGCCTGGAAGGCAGAAGCAGACTTTGCCATGAAGATCACAGTCCACACTCTCTCAAAACAGGCAACTCCATCAGCTCCAGGGAGACCTTCTTGGTGGCCTTTCAGTACTTAAGGGGGCCAAAAAGTCTTCTTAATCTCCAGTCTAAATCCCTCCTCCTCCAACTTCAATCTATTCCTCCTTGTCCTATCACTACAAGCCCTTGTAAAAAGTCCCTCCCCATCTCTCCTGTAGTCTACCAGAAGGCTGCTCTAAGGTCTCCCTGAAGCCTCCTCTTCTCCAGGCTGAACAGCCCCAACTCTCCCAAGCCTGTCCCCACAGGGGAAGTTCTCCAGCCCTCTGACCATCTTTGAGGCCTCCCCTGAACCCACTCCAACAACAGTTCCATGTCCTTCTTATGCTGGGTGCACCAGAACTATTCTTCACAATTCTCCAGTTAGACTTGGTGATCCCGAGGGTCTTTTCCAACCCGAATGTTTCTGTGATTCCATGAAACCCACTCCAGATTCATGCAGTTTCAGACTCATCCAAACCTTTCATACTTCAACACACAGCAATATTTCATGTTGCACATGAATGCACCCTCAGTCTGTGGCACCCTGCGAGTGTCACTCTCATTCCTTACCATTTTCCAGGCATAACTGACATTGTAGGCTTCTTTTCCAACCTCTCTCAGTTTGTTCACGTGCCAAGACAGCGAGGAGTTCACAGGGACTGTAATGATCTGGCTGCCCAGGGGAATGCTGTGTTGGCAAACACAACATGAAGCACTTCGTTAAACTCTGAGGATGCTCCTGAGCAGGCCTTAGACTATCCCAAGGTATGCACAGATTGACTAGTAGCTGCCTGAGGTAAAGATGATGTATGCACATTGGCACTCCTCTACCACCACCTTTCGAGTTAGAACACACAACCAGATTAGACAAAGGCTGACCTGAGACAGGACAAGAGGAAACGGCCTCCACTTGCACCAGGGGAGGTTTAGGTTGGACATAAGAAGAAACTTCTTCACTGAAAAGGCTCCCAACCACTGGAACAGGCTCCCCAGGGAGATGATTCAATACCCATCCCTTGGGATGTTTCAATAACACAGAGGTGTGGTGTTGAGGGTGATGGTTTAGCACCAACCTTGGCAGAGCTAGAGAATGGTTTAACTTAATGATCTTAAAGGTCTTTTCCAACCAAAATGATTCTATCATTCTAAAGATCAAACAGCAGAAAATCTTCATTAGAAAGTATCCCCTAGACCAGCTGTGGAAACCACTGCTTAGCAAATCAAGTGATGAAATGAAGAAAGTTGGAGGCAAAACCCAAATCAGAACTGTCCTTTGGAGGCAAAACCCAAACCAGAACTGTTCTCTGGAGGTAAAACCCAAACCAGAACTGTTCTTTGGAGGCAAAATCCAAACCAGAACTGTTCCACATGGGAGACAGAGAAAGAGAAGAAATAAATCCATCCAAGCTTTCAGACACTGTGGGAAAAGGAACTTCACCTCACATTCTCTCAACCCCCCCTGGAAATAGTACTAAGTGCTCTAAGGACTGCTAATGTTTGGCCTTGCACCTCAGTTCCTTACCTAAGGATGTTCTGCCGCACCAGCTCAAATTTGGGAATGTTCTCGTAGTGGATAATGTCTGTGTGGAGTGGTGGTTCAGACAGCAGGTAGGGCCTGGTGAGGGATGGGTGCATAAGAGTGTATCCTAAAAAATAAAAGACACAACACCAGACTGAGCCCAGGATGAACATTCACAAGAAAAAAAATAAGAGGAATACAGCAACAGGATGCAGTTTTAACCAAGGCTCAGTGGAAGGGAACAAGAAATTAATAATCAAAGAGGATCCAAATGAAGAACCAGGTAAGCTGAAAACAAAACATGGCTCCAAGAAGAGGTTGGGACCAGAAGAAAAGAGCTAACCACACACACACTCCAGTTTTGGGTTGCCCTACACATCTGGAAAACCTCAGATATAACACAGGTAGGCACCAGCAGCTCAGTGTTTCCACATCCAACCTCTGGCACAGACATTTCAAATCACGAATGCACTCACAGCCTCCAGCAGCTCCGAGGTGAAGCTAACCAACAACACACAAACTTTTAATCCAAAGTAGGCTGTGAGGGTTGGGGCTGGTCAGCCTGCAGAAGAGAAGGCTCAGGGGAGACCTTAGAGCAGCCTTCCAGTACCTGAAGGGCCTACAAGAAAGCTGGGGAGGGACTTTCTATGGGGCTTGTAGTGACAGGATGAGAGGCGATGGATTGAAGCTGGAGGAGGGCAGATTTAGACTGGAGATGAGGATTCTTTCCAGTGAGGGTGGGGAGACACTGGCACTGGTTGCCCAGGAAGGTTGTGGATGTCCCCTCCTTGGAGGTGTTGAAGGCCTTGAGCAACCTGGGCTATGGGAGGAGTCCCTGCCCATGGTTGGAACTGGGTGAGCTTTAAGGTCCCTTCCAACACAAACCATTCTGAGAATCTATGAGCATTATTGTTGAGTACTTATCAACTGCTTAGAGACAGGAGAATTAAGAGTTTCCTTCTGGTGGTTACTGATCTCCGTGGGACTAGAAGAGATCATCCATTCCAAAAAGTTACCTTTATTATCAATGAGGAATGTGTAGGAACCCAGGGAGTCTTGGTAGTAGGTGACATCTTCCAATATATAAGCAAGATTGACATCAACTCCAACAATCCCCAGCAGCAGGTTTCCAAAGTAACAAGGTTTACTTACAGTCATGATCAGGCCTTAGAACGAGAGAAATGACATAAAACCATCAGCAGAAATACCTACTCAATTATTTTTAGAGGAAACAGAGCATGCACTTTGGAGCCTTTGTACAAGAAGGATATTGAGGGGCTAGGACAGGTCCAGAGGAGGGTGAGGAGGCTGGTGAAGGGTCTGGGAGAACAGGGCTGGTGAGGAACACCTGAGGGGACTGAGGTTGCTCAGCCTGGAGAACAGGAGGCTGAGGAGAGACCTTCTGGCTCTCTACCACTCCACAAAAGGAGGCTGGAGCCAGCTCCAAGTCAGTCTCTTCCCTCAAGCAAGAAGTGATATGACAAGAGGAAACAGCCTCAGGTTGCACTACAGGAGCTTTCTGTTGGGCACAAAGAACAATTTCTTCTGTGAAGGGCTTACCAAGGCCTGACCTAGGCTGCTCCAGGCCGTGATGGATTTCTCACCCCTGGAGAGACCGAAAAGCTGTGTAGATGTTCTGAGGGACTTGGCTTAGTGCTGGATTTGGTAGTGTTAGATGAAGAGATGGACTTGATGATCTTAAAGGTCTTTTCCAATCTATACAATTCTATGATTCCATGATCATAGGGAGAGAAGCAGCTTATCTGTCTGGCTGTTGATACCCACCACTTAGGGAATATTTAATCCACTTACTAAAGTTCACCCCACAATTAATGTATTGGGACTTTCTGTCAGGTGGATGTCTTACAGGTAAGAAATGGCACAGAAAGCCATGTTAGTGTTTTCTTCTTTTCATGTCATTAAAGACAATTTTAAAAAGAGAAGGAGAAGGAAGGAAGAGAATTTGAACCTGTAAAGCAACAACAGGGACGAACTATTGCTCATCCAATTGCATATCCAGAGTATTAAACCTCCTCTGCTTAACTAAATCCCAGTATGACCACTGCACTGGGGAGCAGAGCCAGAGTTTCACAATGGTTTGGGCTGCATCTTGTGCCTGAGGTAAGAACTCTTGGCAAAAACTTCATTTCTCTCACTTTCCACATTACTGTTTGGAAACTCAGAGCCTCCTTTCCTTCGATCCAAACTAGAATTCTGTTGTGTATAAGCTTTTAAATACATTTTGAAATATAGGTTAGGCAAATCTTCACTATTGCAACATTTCTAATCCTTCTGTTGCTTGAATTTTCCATTGTGCTTGGGTATGGCTTTGTGAAAGAGCAGTAATACAGCTTAATTACTGAGTTAGGAAATGCAGAGAAGAGCAAAGGTTCTGATTCAGATGAGATTTGCTCAAGAGCAGGCTTACATTTGTTTTGGGACTGGGCACACAAGACAAACAGCATCAGGGAATTGTTTGGGTTGGAAAAAACCTTTAAAATCACCGAGTCCAACCATTATTGAAGTCTACAAATGCACAACCTAAACTCAGCAGCACTTGAAAACTAATTCATCTTAGCCCCATGTACTAAGAAGATAAATTCCTGAAGATAAATCTCCACAGAGATTTTGCTCAGCTATCAAAGCACTACAGAATCATTGACACATTTCCACTAAATTTATCCTAGACTGCCAAGCCATCACCAGGCAGCTCAGGCTCCCTCTCTCTGCCCAGTGCTGGGAGCAGACCAAGCCTGCTGGAGCTAAAGGAGGAGCTAAAGATAACAAATTTTGGACATTAATTAATTCTCTCTCTCTTTGTGGCAGCTGCTGAGCTGGTTGCTTCCCCCTCTCTTGAAGAGGTTTGACCACCAGCATCCAGCATTCCAACCTTTCCAGCCCAGCAGTGGAGATGCTAAACCACTTGTGAAGAGCCACTGCTTGGGGTGCAAAGGGAACTCCAGTGGGACGGATGACTCAAAAGTCATAGCTCCACAGGAAAGAGAGGCTCCAACAGCAGCAACTTTTTGTCTCCTCCACTGTGGTGATGCACATGACTCCCTGAGTCTGCCTGCAAGACCTCCAGACAGAGAATTACTGAAATAATGCCTCCTGCAATGGTGATGGCTGTTCTCTCAGCATGAGGAGGTTGCTTTCCTCCAACACAAATTACACTGTAGATCACAGAATCACAGAATGGCAGGGGTTGGAAGGGACCTCTAGACGTCAGCCAGTCCATAGCCCATGCCACAGCAGGATCACCTAGAGCCTTTCCTTGCAAGACAGATGTTCCACTCCCTTGTACACAGACTTGAAGAACAAATTTCACCCCTGAGAACCCAACCTAAATCTATCTACTCTGTGCCTTAACAGCACTTTTTTCATAACTAGACCTTCTGCAGATAAAAACTGCTGGTGTGAAAGGCTAGTTTTGTATTTGCCTTAGGAACACACCTTAGGAAAGCATCACCTTACAAAACTACAGAACTTTTGTATTGGAACAGGCTGCCCAGGTGGTGGAGTCACCATCCCTGGAGGTGTTCACAAAATGTGTGGATATGGCACTTGGGAACAGGGTTAAATGGCCATAGTGGTGCTGGGGTGAAGGTTGAACTAGATGATCTTTAAGTCTCTTCCAACCATAACAATTCTCTGATTCTCTGTATGCAAAGGGAACCTAATTTCACAGGGTTTTACACCAAAATTCAAGTGCAGGCACTTACCATCCCCCATCTCATCTGAGAAGGGCAGGCTGAAGACTGCTTCGTCGATCATTCGGTTGGGGAGGTTTGTATAGAACCTGCCCACGGTGGTTTCCAGGTTGCTGAGCTGGTTCAGCACCATCATGCTCCCCTTGGTGACAGGGAGGGCCGTGCGGTCCAGCACTCCGTACTTCACCCAGTTCTGCTCCGCCAGGTCTCGCAGGAAGGCCAGCTCCTTCAAACCTGTCACTCCCTCTGGAAGACACAGGGGACAAACGGAAGGAAGGAGGTGAAATACGCTGAATAAGCTGAATTTCCATCAAGCCTCCTCAAAGTGCTGTCCCTGTAGACAAAGGAACTGGTACAGTGAGGTGACAGCCTGCTGGCAGAGCAGCACAGCATCAGGAAAGGCAATGAGCTAGGACAAGACTGCTGGAGCCCTGCAGCAGCCTGCCCAGAGAGGTTGCAGAGTCTCCTGTGGAGAGATTCCAAACCCACCTGGGTGCGTTCCTGTGTGACCTGCCCTTGGTGACCCTGCTCTAGCAGGGGGCCCGGACTCAATGTTATCTCCAGAGGCCCCTTCCACTCTGATTCCATGGCATAACCACACAGGGGCACAAACTGCAACCAGTAAGGTGTGGAACTACATTTGGATGAGCTCAGGAAGGTAGCTGTACAAGGAAAGAGTTTTCCACCCAGTGGAAACACAGAACTGTCTCTTACCATTCATGAGGGCATAAGTAAGGATCATTACTGAGTTGTTGAGGAAACTGTTTTCTTCACTGATGACACTGAGAGTGGCTTTTTTATCTTCTTCTGAGGAATCTTTTGATGTGATCCCAGCCGAGAGATAAATTATGACCATATCAGTATCTTGAATTAGAGAGAGAGAGCAGAAAGTGCATTACATTAAGGCAATAAATTGGAAATTACAATCCTGGAGGTCTTTTCCAAGCTCAATATTTCTGTGATTCTCTAAATTCAGGTCGTCAGAGCCCTGCTTACAGCTGTATACTGCCAACAGCTTCGCTGGTGAGATTGGCAGTCTCTTCATTTACATCCTTCATTATTGACTTCATTCACAAACACCTGCGTGGTGCTGTGCCTACTGACCACCCAGAAGCACTGTAGCTTGCTTCCCCTAAGCAGGTCTCCCAGGCACTGTCTGGTCTGGCTGCATCCTGAGCAGGAGCACATGATCCCAGCACGCAGGAGAACCTGCTCTGATTCCATGTGGAGGGCAAAAATCTGTCAATCATCTACCCTGCAACCCAGAGGATTGCAATGCCCTGCTGCATCCCAGAGGAGCACCTGGGACCCCGTGAACCAGTTTGGCTGAGAGGTTGACCTGTGACAAAGTAGCTCTGCAGAGAAGCCCAGTTCTGGGCTCCCCAGTTCCAGAGGGACATGGAACTACTGGAAAGAGTCCAACACAGGGCTACAAAAATGCCGAGCAGGACTGCAGCAAGAACCAGCC
This sequence comes from Psilopogon haemacephalus, assembly GCA_013396835.1. NCBI lineage: Eukaryota > Metazoa > Chordata > Aves > Piciformes > Megalaimidae > Psilopogon > Psilopogon haemacephalus. The sequence goes on along the minus strand of VWZI01020335.1, from coordinate 87,199 downwards.
CAAGGCAGGAAATTCAGACGTGCTCAATGGCACAACTCTTCCATCTCATACCATTAGTTGCCTTCTGACTTTCCCAGTGTGAACTTGGGAACGAGGCTGCATCTCAATAGCTTCCCTGGCACACCCACACATTGTTCTCCAGGAAGAGGATGTTAGAAAATTAACAGTGAAATGAATTATTTTATTTTTAAAATATGTTTATTTTTCTTTTTTAAAAAAAAAGAGGAAAAGATTATTTACTACAAAATGAGACTTGTTTTATAAACATCCTCTTCTCAAACCTATTGTGTCTCATCTCATGAATTCTGAAATTTGCTGTATATGCATTAGGCCCTCAAAACCTTCTCCCTCCTAAAGAAAACCTACATCCACAGCATTTTTGCCTTTTCTTTTAACTCTCTGTACCTGTGCCCCAAAATAGCTGGTACAAAACCTGGGAAAATACTTGTGTTTGCACACTAATGCTGAATGTGCCAAACCCTTTGAATCCTGAGAGAATCAGAGAATGGTTTAGGTAGGAACAGACCTCAAAGCTCATCCAGTCCCATCCCCCTGTGCCACAGGCAGGGACACCTCCCACTAGAACAGGTCACTCAAGGACTCATCCAGCCTGGCCTTGAACACCTAATACACAAACAGTGCCAAACAGGAAAGATATGTAGGAGAAGTTGGGGGCTGATCTGCTGGAAAGGATCTGTGAAGGACCTGGGAGTCCTGGTGTACAAATTAAGCAGAAGGCAGCAATGTGTCCTCATGCAGTGCACTAAGCAGGCTGAAGGAGGTTCTCCTCTACATCTGCTAGTAAAGCCACTCCTGGAGTACAAGGTCCAATTCTGAGCTCCCTAGTTCAAGAGAGTTCAGTGGAGGCTACAAAGATGCTGAGAGGCCTGGAGCAGCTCTGTGAGGAGCAAAGGCTGAGAGCCCTGAGGCTGAGAGCCTGCACAAGAGCAGCCCCAGAGGGGAGCTGAGCAACGCTCAGCAAGAGCTAAAGATTCTCTGGGTGCAAAAGGATGGGGCCACTCTTCTCACCAGAGCCCAGTGACTGGACAAGGGACACCACACAAAGTGGAACCCAGAAGGTTCCATCTTGTAGTAGTTTAAAACTAACTCTATTGTGGTTCTAACAGGAGGAGAAACTTCTTTGCTGTCACAGTGCTGGAGGCCTGGAGGCTGCCCAGAGAGGTTGTGGAGTCTCCCTGTCTGGAGAGCTTCCAAATCCAGGTGGCCACTGTGCTGGTGGGCAAGCTGCTGTGTGTGTCTCTGCTTTAGCAGGGGGCTGCATTGGATGATCTTCAGAGATGCCTTCCAATTCTCTGATTCTGTTGTGCTGCAAGACTCCACAGCTGTTCTTGGAATAACTCCTGCTGACTAACACATCTGATCCCAGCCAGCTTCAGCAGCACTGAATTTCTTGAGGTTATTTTTTAAATTTCATAGAAAGTTGCAGCCCTTTCATGGTTTTGCCAGAGGATGGTAAATACCTGCCCTGGCCACCTTATCTGCCAGCTAAACAGTGTACAGCAGATCAATGTTTCACTGTATCTATTGCCTAAAAGTCAGAAGTTGGCTGAAACTTCAGTAGCTGTTTTATAAATCACATGAAGAAGGGGCACATTTCCTCACTCTTTCCAATGCACTTTGATTCCAAGATGTTTGTTCTCTACTTTGTTCTGCTCTGAGCTGGTGCCCTTCAGCACACTGAAGAATTTGCTCTCAACTGGAGCAGGCCCAGAACCAAGCTATGGGATCTGTGCTACATAAATTGACTAAGCCAACAGAGATCAAACTGGTTTCTCCACCCTGCCACAGCAGTGGCAATGTTACTTAACTCCAACAAGCACTCAAGGGTGCAGCTTCAGGAATTGGCTTTCCACAGCCTCCTGGCAGGCAAACATGCCACTCAATTTCACATCCATCCCTTCTACATCACCACATCCTCACTACACAAACACACAAGAAAACCCCAGTCCTGGAGTGGGAGGAAGGAAGCCCAGAACAGACCACAACTCAGGAGGATATTCTTAGAAGAAGGAAAATTTAGCCAGGCTAACCTCAGATTCCCTAATCTATCCCTCACAATTGGTATTGTCCAAACCCCCTCCCCTGAGAAGCAGAGGACACCTCTGTAGGATTCCAGTGAGGCAGATTATCCATGCACAAGTCTTAGCTCTACACCAGTAAACCTGCAGCAACAGCAATTCTCATTAAAAGGACCCCCCACACACACACATTTGGAAAATTCAGCAGTTGCACAACTTCATCCTACAGTTTCAATTTGTGACTCAAAAGGAAGGCAGCAAGTGAAAGAAAGTGAAAGGGAATGGCCACGTTCAATGGCTACTGGAGCAGAGCCACAGATTGCAGTGGCCTGGAAGGGTCCCTCAAAGGTCACCTTGTCCAGCCCCCACACAGTTAGCAGGGGCACCTCCACTAGAGCAGGCTGCTCAGGGCCACATCAAGTCTGATCTTGAATATCTCCAGGGATGGGGCCTCAACCACATATCTGGACAACCTGTTCCACCACTCTCACTGTGCAGAAGTTCCTCCTGATGTCCAGCCATAAAACTCCCCTGCTCCCGTTTCAAACCATTGCCCTTCATCCTCTCACTACAAGCCCTTCTAAAAAGGCTCTCCCCAGCCTTCCTGTAGGACCCCTTCAGATACTGAAACATAGGTCTAAGGTCTCCCCAGAGCCTTCTCTTCTCCAGGCTGAACAGCCCCAGCTCTTCCAGCCTGTCCTGCAGGAGAGGTGCCCCAGCCCTCTGGTATCTCTCTGGCCCTCCAGATGCACCAAGTGCCACTTCATCCAAACGTGTGCTTCCCACACCCTCTCTCTCTCTCCTTTTTTTTTTAATGTTCAATACACTCCACTCCTTGTGCCTCTGTCAGCAAGAAGCTCAAACAAGCAGACATTTGCAAGGCTGAGGAATAATCCGGATTGCTCCATCAGGGACTTACTGCCTTGGAGTCTGGTGCCATTGTTGGTGTTTCGTATCAGCTGGAAAGCCTTTTGAAATCCCACCGCATGCTGCGTGGAGCTGTCAGATGACTTGATACTGCTAACGAAGGTGGACATCTTCCTCTTTGTCTCACTAGTGGCAGGAGACAGGAAAGTCTTATAGCACTGATCCAGCGAGCAGGTTCTGACTGTGTCTGCCACGGTTAACACAGAGATCTTGAAAGAGAAGAAAATCTATTGGATTACCTTCCCATTTAGAATTCTTTACGCACCGATACAGAACACACAATGATAAGCCAGCTGAAGAGATTCCCTGGATTTAAAATGCAATTGTTAGGAGAAAAACACTCCAGGCATAAATCCATCAAATTTGAAAAGGATTAGACTTATGGTGAGTGCAAGAAAAAGAGACTTCAGCCTTCGCTTCTCGGACCAAGTCAGCTTCACTCTGCTTGTACCTCACAGTTAACAGACCCTTCTGGGCTGAAGGCTGAGCAAAATGGAGAGAACCAAAACAGGCTCAGCAGAGAACAGGTTTAGGAAAGCCCTAAGTGCCCATAGAAAACCAGAGTGCACAGTACAAAAATAAAAGAAAACAGAACAACAAACCCTCTAAGTACTTTTGTTCAGCCTCACTTTGTGCTGCTTTAATGATTCATTCAAAGCAGGGCAAATTTCCCAGCAGTTTGGATCCCTTCAGTAAGTTAAGGCACGCAGGGGTGCATTAACAGACACACAACAGAGCAGCCTTATTAAGTGAGTGGCATCATTCATTGCCAATTATGACTGATGCAAGACAGTCACAGAATTAAGCAGCAGCTCCATACCTGTGTAACAGGTTTCCTCACCACTGAGCTACTGACTAATAAATGCCTTAAATCTGTTTTCTTCACTCTAAGTCTATATTAAGACAAATAATTTTGATGCTGCCATTTAAGTGCTATTAATTCTGCTGAGCTGTTATTTTCCAGTATTAATGCACTCTAAAAGCACAGAAGTGTTTTCCTGGATTATTAATGAGAAGACTTAAGGCAAAGATTATAATCAGTTGTTCTTTGACTTGATTTGACTGAAACTTCCTTCCTCCTATTAAAAAAGACAACAACAACAAAAAAAACCCAACCCAAACTAAAACCCAAACCCAAGCAGAAAGAATAATCAAGGTTCCACTGGCAGAGAATTACTAAAAGTAAAGACCATACTGGAGACTGCTTGTGGTCCTACAGAAGCATCTTATGGGCCCCTGGATCTAATCTGTACTTCCAAAATTGCAATTTAAGTGACTTTCTTATTCTCAAGCAAACACAAAATCCAGATTTCCTTGCCCTTTGTTTTATCCCTTCTTTGTCTGGGAATCTTCCAAACACTAATTATGCTTCAGCTTTCCCCAGTATAGCAGCAGGAGAAATCATTTCTGTTTTCACAAGCAAAAAAAGACAGCTTCAGAGGTGAAATGAGTTTCTCAAAGCACTCAAGTACTTCAGAAGCTGTCAGGCTCAGAGCACAGTTCTTCTAATTCACAAACTACATTGGGTTGGAAGGAACCCTCAAAGTCATCTTGTCCAACCCCCTACAGTCAGCAAGGACACCTCCAATTAGACCAGGCCAGCCAGGGCCACATCGAGCCTAATCCTGAATGTCTCCAGGGACTGGGTCTCCACTACCTCCCTGGGCAAGGTGTTCCAGAGTTCCACCCTCACAGTAAAGAGCTTCTTCCTGATATCCAGACTAAATCTACTCTGCTCCAGTTTCCAACCATCGTTCCTTGTGCTCTTGTTACATGTCCTTGTACACTCTACTCCCCACCCTTCCTGTACTGGAAGCCTGCTGTAAGTTCTCCCTGGAACCTTCTCTTCTCCAGGCTGAGCTACCTCATCTCTTTCAGCCTGTCTTCATAGGAGAGGGAGGTGCTCCAGCCCTCTGACCGTCTTTATGGCCCTTCCCCAGACCCACTACAGCAGGTCCATGTCCTTCTTATTATGAGGACCCCAGAGCTGGACACAGCACTCCAGGTGAGGTCTGGCTAGAGCTGTAACATCTTGGTACTGATCCCATTCCTGGTTACACTGCTGACCATCACCTAAAGACTCTGCCACAATGAAAAGCCTTTAAAAGTCACCCAGAAACAAGATTTTGGCCTTAATTCAGTGGTTTTCACTTTGTTGGTTTTTTTTTTTGCCTGGAGATCTCCAGGTTTCCCTTCCTCAGGTGCTTCCAAATGTTGAGTCCAAGTCTTCCTCACCCATTAGAGGTAGGCCATAGGTCCCCAGGAGTTCACAGACCGTAAGTTAAAAACATCAGTGTGGATGACAGCTGAGAACACCGCAGATGGCTACAAGCAATGCAAACATGCTGGGAGAAACTTTACCTTGTCGTGCTCATCTATAGAGCTCAGAATGACCTGAGCAGCATCCTTGGCAATTTGAAGTTGTGTCTCTGTGACCGAAGCCCCATGGTCCACAATGACAACAATATGCTTGGACTGTGGTCGGACAGTAGAAACGTAGACAGGCCTAGAGGAGAACAAACCCCAAACCACTGTCATGAATCATCTGGCCATTTCCACTCAAGCATTTACAAGTGAAAACAGCCAACAATCACAAACACTCCAGGGACAGACAATGAATGTTTGCCTTCAGGAAAGCTTCTGCTAAGAAAGACCAGTCGAGAAAATACAGAGAGGGCCTTGGCTCTCCCTCTCTTCCTGATTATTTCACCCAAATCAGGTATCAGAACCTTCTCCCTCTGATACAGCAACTACTTTCAGCTAGGAATACAGAATTCTGCTGAGGCAGCAGCAGTGGTTGGAATTGCTGTTTGCAGCAGCTGACATCAAGCTTTGGATTAAGTGCTGATGAGCAAGAAAAACCTCAGGACGAATGCTGGGTGCTGGGAACCTCATTCACATGTAAAATGCAGATCACTGGTGGGGTTTTGCTGGTACATGACATGTATAAACATGTGCAACCATGCAGGGTTGCATTAGCATAGTGTGTTGGGTTTATTTTAATAAGGAAAGGCTTCTGGCCAAGAAGGATTTGCCTTGAGTCTGCCCAGTCTGAAGCCCAAGGCCAGTCCAAGTTCTCCAGCAAAGGCTCTTGGTGCTGTCATGTGTCTGTCTATGCTAACGCCAGAAAACTGCTTTGAGTGAAGATCCAGCTCAGTGTAGTGAGATGTGTGTGAAAGATTCCACAGGAAAAAAAAATAACCCAGGGAGGTTGTGAAGTTCCCTTCTCCAGGGCCTTCCAAGCCCCGTCTGGGTGCGCTCCCGTGTGACCTGCCCCAGGTGATCCTGCTTTGGCATGGGGCTTGCATTGCATCATGTAATGGATCTACTGGATTGAAGTTTGAGGAAGGCAGAGTTAGACTGGAGATTAGGAAGAAATTCTTTGCAGTAAGGGCGGTGAGACACTGGAATAGGTTGCTCGGGGAATGCTCCTTCCCTAGAGGTGTTCCAGGCCAGGTTGGATGAAGCCTTGAGCAACCTGGTCTAGAGGAAGGTGTCTCTGCCCATGGCAGAGGGGATGGAATGAGATGATCTTTCAGGTCCCTTCCAGCCCAAACTATTTTATGAATAATCACACTCCAGAGTTATAATTCTCCTTTCCAACTCCTGCCATTCTATGATTCTACGAGGATTCTCTCCCCCTCTCTAGTCTAGACCCAAAACCAGTTAGAGTCCAGTGTAAGTTTTGGGATCTGAATTTTCTCATATCAAAGGCAGGCAAAGAGATCTTATTAAGAGTGAAGGGAATGCAGAAGCCCTTAGACAAGGCACTGCAATAAACTGGCACAAATCAGATCTTAAGTGTAAAACAGCCTGCAGCCCCACATTGGTATTAATACCTAGGAACCTAAATAGGGCCTTTGATCTTCAAAGAGCTTAAGTATTAACTAATTAATCCACCCAAACTGTCCTCTGAAGTAAATACTAGCCAAAAGATATCCTCTATTTAACCACAGAGAATCTGCAACCCAGACTAAGCGATGAAGAGAAAAGCAGCAACGGTTCAGAGGCAGAGTGGGGCATGGCCAGCTCTCACACCTTCCCAAGCCCACACGCTTCATGCTTTGATGACACACAGAAGACACCACCTGTGGACAGCTGATCGCTCAACACTGACAGGTAACCAAAGCACTTCTGTGCACTCAGCTACGTGGAATGGGCTGATATTTCCTCTGCAAAGACTGATGAACTGGGACAATTAGCTAATGTGGCACCAGAGACACTAAAGCCACTTTCCTACGAGCCTCTCTATCAGGCCCCTGGCACTGACAGAAGCACTGCACTGCAACTGCTTTGCCTCAAGCCCATGGAACAAACCCTCTGCAGCAAAATCCTGCCACGGTGTTCCCCTTGAACCCTCAGTGGAGACTGCAAATAATGCTCCTACCTATGTCCTGTCCAGTCTCTCATCCTTTACCCCCCTTTCCCAAAGCCCACTCAGTAGAATGCTTGTTGGTTTCTTTGATAACAGGGGTCAAGTAGGAGCCAAATGCAACCAACTCTGCCTATGGGCTGCCCTGTGACTTACAAGCTCCTGCTATTTACAGTCTATTGGATTTGGGAGAGGTGAGCAACCTGGATGTGATTTTGTTTTACATCAAAGTTGCTTAAAAAGGTAAAACCTGGTGCTTCAAAACCCAACAAATGCAAGGAGACCCAAGGAGCCCCATTAAAGGTCACTCAGGAACGTTGTCACCTTGGCAAAGCACAAAGCTGAAATGAATCAGGGCTTGAGGAATAATCCAGTTTGAGTGCTGTGCCCAGGACCCTACCTGCTGCGGTGTTCATAGCTGCCTTTGCACCGGAACTTGTGGGCTGGGAACACAGTGAAGATGCCTTCTTCTGAGCTGAAATACTGCCATTTAATGCCTGGGTTGGACTTCAGATTATCTGCAAGAACTGAAGGTTGGAGAGAGAAAGCGTCAAAGGAAGCAGAGTTACAAACCTGTTGGGATGTTTACTGCGGAGCTCTCCCACAGAAGAATCCGCAGGCTGCTGACGTGAAACACAAGCAGCTGCCTGAGGACTGACAGAGCTTCAGGTCTGATTTGCAAACTGGTGGGAGTTTAACACTGGGTTTAACGGATTTTGTTTAACATATGGTGACAATTCCTGAATTTCTGAAGTACAAACGCTCTTGCCTTGGACCAGCACCAGCGTGGCCAGCAGAACTATGGTGCTGATCACCTCCCTGCACTCACCACTGCTCAGGCTGCCCCTTGAGTACTGCATTGCATTCTGGGCTCCTCACTACAAGAAGGATGCTGAGGTGTTGGAGTGGCTCCAGAAAAGGGCACCGAAGCTGGTGAGCAGTCTACAGCACAGGTCTTGGGAGCTAAGGGAACTGGAGTTGTTCAGGCTGGAGAAAAGAGGCTGAGAGGAAACCTTCTGGTTCTCTACAACCCCCTGCGACCATGTTGAAGCCAGGTGGGGGTTGGTTTCCCTAACAAGTGACAGGACAAGAGGAAACAGCCTCAAGTTGCACCAGAGGATGTTTAGGTTGAAAATTAGGAACAATTTCTTCCCCAAAAGGGCTGTCAACGCCTGTCCCAGGCTGCCCACGACAGTGGTGGAGTCCCCACCCCAGGGGGATGGGATCATTAAAAGACATTCTGCAAGAAAGGCATTTCCTTGCCATTTTCCCTTTCATGTTCTTTCATTACAAAACCAGGCAGAAGTGGCAGAGGAGAGCTCTGATTCAAAGTGCTTCACCTTCTGCTGAGCAGTTTACTTTTGTCATTTCCCTTGGGACACCGAAAATAGGCCAGTTCCTTCTCCTGGATCTTGTTCATTATCAAATACACCAAATATTTGGGTTGGAAATCACTGCAGGGTACATTTCAAACCTCAGCCAGCCATTCTGCAACAAAATACCCACACAGAGTACAGCTGAAGTTCAACATCCTCAACAGTTTAGCACTTTCTCAAGTTTCCCAGCCTGGCTGTGGCCACCATGTTCTCTCCACCTTCAGCTCAGTGTAATTACCCTGAAAACAAAACATTCTTTTGGGGTTTCCCATCCGCATTTTACCAAGCTTATTTCCACAGTGCCTAAAAGTCCCACTGGAATCCTGGCTGCCCCCTGCCTAGCTCTGGAGAAAGAGGCAGCTTTGCACAACCATAGCTTGGATAATTTGGTGCCTCAGTGTAAGGAGAGAAGAAAACCTGAAATGGCTGATGAGGCTTTTCCCACCTCTCATTTTCTCATCTTTCTCCAAAAACATATGAATTCAAGTCCAACAAAGCTGCCAAACCTTGTTTCTTTCTCTCCCCTGTGCAAGGGCACTATCATCCTGGTGATGCTCTTGTTAGCAGCAATCTTTATCTCATGAGCTTTCCCATTTTCAAAGAAACCAAAAGATACCAAACAAATCCATGGACATTGTTTGTTGCACTCAAACTCGCCCCAGATTTGTTTTGGTTTTGGTGATGGTAGCTCCCTAGCAGGGTCTTTTTGGTGACAACAGTTTCTGCACAGCAGGGGCAAAAAGCAACCTCAAATGTCATCACATTAAGGTATCGGGAATAGGATTAGGCAAAAATTAGGTCTAATTAAACCCAAACTAAACCTCACCCACACAGAGCTACTATAGCTGGGGCTACCCAAAATTCCTCTCCTTGTCTCTCTGTACTTGGCACTGTGGAGGCCACACCCTGAGCACTGGGTTCAGTTCTGCACCTCTCATGGCAAGAAGGACGTTGAGGTGCTGGAGCAAGTCCAGAGAAGGGTAAGGAAGCTGGTGAAGGGTCTGAAGAACAAGCCTGAAGGAACTGGGGTTGTTCAGCCTGGAGAAAAGGAGGCTGAAAGGAGACCTCATTGCTCTCTACAACTCCCTGAAAGGTTGGAGTGGGGTGGGGTTGGTCTCTTCTCCCAAGGAAGAAGCGACAGGAATAGAGTAAAAGGCCTCAAGTTGCACCAGAGGAAGTTTAGGTAGGTCATGAGGAAAAATTTCTTCCTCAGTCAACATCTGTCCCAGGCTGCCCAGGATAGTGGTGGAGTCCCCACCTCAGGAGGGGTTTGAAAGCCATGGAGATGTGGTGCTGAGGCACATGGTTTAGTGGTCACCTGGCAGGGCTGGGTTAACAGTTTGGACATGATGACCTTAAAGGTCTCTTTGAACCAAAATGATTCTGTGATTCTTTTCTTCCAAGTACAACCACCAACACTACCCATCCTACTGCACATCAAAACCAACACCCTCCAGAAAAGCTAGAGGTTAGGCCACCACTGTGCAGCTGGGCACTTGCAATGTGCAGGTGACTCCTGATTTCCTGGATTGTCCAGGTCAAGGTGCCAGAGGAGAAGCTCAGAGCTGCATTGTGTGGTGGGGGTGATGCAGCAAATTAGCAAATTGCTCTTCAGTTTGCTGGGTACTTGTCTAGGTAGAGACATAGAACGCCAATGGAAGAGTCCATCCTGCAGACTAGGACTTCCTTCTGGACAGCAGCTTTTCCAGTGTGACCACCATGGATGATCTGCTGCTCCCTACCGTTGCCCTGTCTCACAGGTAGGCATGGACATGAGACTGTCAAACATCTCAATCCTCCTTTTCACATCTAGCCACCAAGATTTGGCAGTTCTGTAGCTGCTGTGTGGCAATTGTTATCTTGTGTTTCACACAGAGCAGCTCAATCTCTAGTATTTATGGCTTTGGAATGGGTTAAAGAACACAAAATGTATTTTCTAATCAGACATTTGAATGCCTGGTTAAAGCCAGGATGAAGTAACTTGTCCAGTTCAATTTCACCTACAGCCTTAAAAAAACAAAGAGTTTAAAATTCAAAGGCTTTTATTAAAAATCACTGCAATACCAGAGACAAACTTCTCATTTCCACAGGGTCATAAGTGGTATTTATTTCCCCATGAGAGGATCTGGATTTTAAAATGTTCACCTTCCCCATAAAACAACTTGTTCTGAACCTCAAACAAACTCCTTACAGCCTGCTCAGTGCCCTTCTCTGCTTTTCCTCCTTTCCAGAGAGTTCAGTTCATGTTTTCCTTCTGCTAGTACACGACCTCAGTAATGCCTTCCCCAGAGACTACCAATTTTATCATAACTCTGCTTTCTTTGCCCCCCTTTTTTTTCTTTTTCCTCTGGCCACAGCAGACAATCTCCCAGCAGATAAGCCACAGCAGGAAAAATACCTACTTCTTCTCTTTGAGAGCGCTTATTTTCCAGCCACTACAGCTGTAAGAATGTCCTGCAGATATTGCCTCATTTCTTGGTCCCTGCCAGGACACCCTGCGGATGCTTGCTTTTAGCCCAGCCTCACTTACTCCAAACTTTCCACTCCCTCAGTTGCTTGTGCTTTATTCTCGCCTCCTCCTCCCAGCCAAGACAGCCTATGGATGGCTTTACACAATCAAAAGACTCCAACAAAAAAATCTCCTGCAAAAGAAGCTGCCTGCCTAGCCTATAGCTAAAGGCTAAATCCATCAGAATGACTCCCCTGGGCGGCCCCAGCAGAGCTGTTTGCTGGGCACCTCACTGCTATTCCCTTTCTAAGCTCCATATGCTTGACCTGTGCTTCTCATTTCAACTCAAAACTGTTTCCTTTTTCCACACTCAAGTGATTTCTTCAAGAGTAAGAAGGCACTCAGCTCCCTGTTGTGATACCACTTAGAAAACCAACATCATCCTGGGCTGGTCCCCAGCAGGTGGAGGGATGGGATTCTGTCCCTCTAACTCTGCTGAGACCCCACCTGCAGTGCTGGAGCCAGCTCTGGGGTCCTCAGCACAGCAGGGACATAGACCTGTTGAAGCAGGGCCAGAGGAGGCCACGGCAGTGATGGGAGGGCTGGAAGCACTCTGCTATGGGTGTTCAGCTTGGAGAAGAGAAGGCTCCAGGAAGACTTCTCCTCAAGGGGCTACAGGAGAGCTGGGGAGGGACTTTTGACAAAGGCATGAGGTGACAGGACAAGGAGCAATGGCTACAAACTGGAAGAAGCTGAATGTAGATCTTACATTAGGAAGAAACTCTTCCCCACGAGGGTGGTGAGGCATTGGAATGGGTTGCCCAGAACTGTGGAGGCTCCAAGTCTGGAAGTGTTCAAAGCCAGGTTGGGTGGGGCCTTGAGCAACCTGGTCTAGTAGGAGGTGTTTCTGTCCATAGCAGGGGGTTGGAACTAGAGGATCTCCAAGGCCCCTTCCAACCCAAACCATTCTAGGAAATTCCAAAGCACTTTGTACTACTTGGCACATGCAGTGACTGCTTTTCTGAAATGAGCATCACCACCAAACAAAGACTCAGTCTTGACACCGCACTGCCTGGAGCAAGCCAGGAGTCCAAGTCTTGCAAACACAGAAATCTCAGTGGTCTCCCCTGATTCCAGACAGAAATAGGCAGCTGGGAGCTGCCCACGAGCTGGCACTGCCAAGCCACTCTGAAAGCTTGCAATTCGGCACCATCTGACCCCGATTTCTGCTGCAGGCAGAAAAACGCTGGGAAATATTAGCATGAGAGCATTTGAAAGAATCATTCTCTCTAATTATCAATCTCTCACATGGCAAAAAGGACTGTTAGGAAGCAAGCCCTGTGTGCTAGAGTTTATAAAACTTCAAAGGGAATGCAGTATGATAACACTTAGCACTTCTAGATACCACTTTCCATCTTCAAAGCACAGTCAAATCATTAACTAATTAATCTTCAAAAGAAGAGCGCAAACAGTCGGTGGGAAAAAAAAAAGGAACCACTGAACATAATTGCTCCTTATAAAAGAGCTTCTTAAAGTCCTCCTCTTCAGCACTGCATTTACTGAGCTGCAGACCTTGCGCTTCTCACCCCACACAAAAAGCAAAGTTTAATCCTCCGTGCAACACACACTGCAGTTCTCCTCTGACAAGTGCCTCCTCCATCAAAAAGAACCATCCTGAAGATCCTTTAGCGCTCCCCAGAAACAAGGGCAGCAAGTGAATGGGTTTATTTGACACATAAAGGCACTCTCTTGGCTCTCCAGCCAGGACTTTCTGAGTCAAACTGTATCCTGGCTCAGGCGTTGCCCCACAAAGGAAAGGCTCTGCAGCTCCAGCCCCATTAAAATTCTGCTGGTGGCACGAGCCAGAACGGAGCCCAGCTCGCTCCTTCAGAGACCTTTGGACTCTGGAGGGGAAAGAAGTAAAAAAAACCCTTTCCTTTCAAGGCATGAGCCCAGCTTCCTTGATTAAAATGATCTGGAACAGGGCAATTAACTCTTCTGCTCAAATACTTCTTCCGGCAGCTGAAGGGGCCCTACAAGGAAGCTGAGGAGAGACTTTTTGCAAGAGCTTGCAGTGATAGGATGAGAGGGAATGGATCGAAGCTGGGAGGGGAGATTTCGACTGGAGATTAGAAGAAATCTTTACAGTGAGGGTGGCAAGAGACTGGAACAGGTTACCCAGGGAGACTGTGCATACCCCCTCCCTTGAGGTGCTCAGGACCAGGGCCTGACCTGCTCTAGTGGGAGGTGTCACTGCCCACGGCAGTGAGGGTTGAAACTAGAGGATCCTGAAGGTCACCTGCAACCCATTCTATGATTTTGAAAGTTCAGCAATGTAAGGAACATGAGCAAGACACTCCATATTCTGAATTATCGACACCCGAGAGAAGGCGTTGACAGAATTGACTGAGCAGCCTGGTACCATCTCTGCCCGCTGCAGGGCAACAGCACTCTGCTAAAGCTGCCGAGTCAAAACAGACATTTCGGCACTTGGAAGGATGAGGAGAAGAAAGATTTACTGGTTCCTTGTTTATTTACAAAGAAAAAAAAAGACCAAAGGGATCTGATAACATAAAGCACTGGCTCTGGATAAGATTTTGTCATCTAATACATGAATATCTATTCATACCAGCGAGGACAGACCTCTTAATCCAACTAACCAAAAGCTGTGATTCCATCTGAAGAATAAAGACTCTCTTCTTATCTAGTTTGTAGTAATGGCTAAAAGTAATCCAAATGCAGAAGTCAAACCAGGATAAAACAAACCCTTTCCAAGACATCAAAAACCCTTAAGTCACCCAATAAGGAGAAAGAAAAAAGCATTACGTTTAAGGGTGGCTCTTTCTTCTTCCTCTCTCCCCTAAGATGAATGTTTACCTTCTCTATTCCCATGCTCCAACAGAAGGCTGCCAGGAGAGCCCTGTATTTCCCAAAGCTGGTGAGCTGCAAGTATGCTCTTAACACCACCCCCAGGCTAGAAGCTGAGGTTGTTGCCCACACCGAAGACTCTCCCAGGCTCTGCTCCTGTGGCTTGCCCGGAGTCTGAGGTGGGAATTCCATTCCCTTCCAACACCTACAACCTCACCACTCTGATCCCACTTTCTTACCCTCTGTGCAGAGCAGGCCAAGAGCAACATCCAAAACATCGAGACTGACTCTGAACTGAGCAGAGCTTAAATTTATGTTTTGCTGAGAGGTTTTTATAGGCTGGAGCAGTTTAGCTGCAAAACTCATGCGGGAAGAGAGATACGCTCGTGGGATTTATTCTCCTCTGTGCAAAGGCTGAAAGGGATCAACAACCCAACCCATTCAGGAACATGCCCTGGGTGATGGACAGGACAGGCTGACTATGGAAACTGTGAGCAAAATGGAGTGCTTGAGCTCCTGCTTCTGGGCTGGGAGAGGAGAGGGCTTTCAAACCCTTGAGATGTGCCAGCTGGGGAAGAGTTTAGAGCAGAAGGCTTGTAAAGACTGCCTCAGGGAACTGGGGTTTAGCCTGGAGAAAAGGAGACTAAGGAGAGAGCTTCTGGCTCTCTGCAACTCCCTGCAAAGAGGCTGGAGCCAGGTAGGGTTGGTCTCTTCTCCCAAGGAACAAGAGACAGGACAAGGGGAAATAGCCTGAAGTTACGCCAGGAGAGGTTCAGGTTGGACATTAGGAGACATCTTCCCCACAGGGATTGACAAGGCCTGGCCCAGACTGCCCAAGGCAGTGGTGGAGTTCCCATTCCTGGAAGGATCACAAAGCTGTGGAGATGGGGTGCTGAGGGACATGTTTCAGTGGTGACCTGGCAGTGCTGGGTTAATGGTTGGAACTCAGGGACCTTAAAGCTCTCTTCCATCCAAAGCAAGACGAAGAAATTGATGCACTCAGGGTCCTCCCCAGGCTGCATTCAACGGGAAAGGCAATGGGACATCGTTTTTGGAAAGTTGTGGCTCCTGCCTCTACAGCCAAACAGGCAAAGCAAGGCAGCAGAAAAAACAGCAATTTACAAGGAAAGATCAAAACACGGAGCTGTACCAGCAACCCTCAGGCTTGGTGAGAGCAGAAAAAGAACTCAGGCTGAACCCAGAGTGTGACAGACACTCCTGGCTTGATCTACATGAGGACATTTTCAAAACAAGTAAGAAAAACGTGAGCTTAGAGGAACTTTGTTTGTGTTTGATCTCTATCCTCTTATAAAGGTGGTTTTGGTTTAGTGTTCTGAATAGAGACGCTGATTTATGGAGAGAGAGCCCTGTGCAAAGAGCTCTGGCCTCAGCATACGGGAGGAGGTAAGAGGCTTCACAGGACTAGCTCACTGCAGAAATAAGAAAGATGGCACTAAGGATGGCACTAAAGCCACTGCTACCCCAGCAGCCCTGCTCACATCCGTAATGGTGCTGGTGCCCTGAGAAACTCCCTTCCTCCTGACCAAAAGTGCTCCCAGTCTGCTCACACCCCCAGTCTGTCTCAAGCCAACTATGGTCTTAGACCACGAATCCCTCTGGGCAGAGTGGGTTTGGGCACTGCAGGTCATGGCCCATGTAGCAAGAGCTACAGACACCAGCATCACAATAGCCTTTGCCCACAAGAAGCAGCAGCTAGCCTCCTGCCCTCAGCCTTCCCACATCCAGTTTATTCAAACCCCAACAGTGCTGCAGTGACCCAGGGAAGGTGCTTTGGCCGTGGGTATGTCCAGCTTCACATCAGCAGCAACACCAGGCTCCTGTTCTGTGGCCCAGGCGCTGCAGCTCACCTGCTTTAGGTGTTCTCAACTGAGGACCAGGGAAGGGAAGGTGGGAAACATCCTCTCACAGACTTGCACTGCTTTCACAAGGAAGTGAAGACTAAGGGCATTGGATGTAGCTCACCTACAGAGAGCTCAGCTCCTTCCTCATAAAATCATAAAAGCATTAAGAGCTTTAAGATCATCAAGTCCAACCCTAACCCAGCTACCATGGCCACTGAACTGTATCCTGAAGCACCACACCTACAGGCTTCCTGAACATCTCCAGGGATGGTGACTCCAGCACCTCTCTGGGCAGCCTGTTCCAATGCCTGACCACACTTGCAGGAAAGAAATGGTTCCTAATATTCAGCCTAAGCCTCTCCTGGCACAATTTAAGGCCATTTCCTCTCGACCTGTTACTAGTCACTTTTGCTAGGTGTGTATCCAGTATCAACTCTTGTTCCTCAAATAAACCTATTTCCATCTCATTTTTCTGCATCAATCCACTCCTTCCATTCCATCTCTCTCTTAGAGGCATTTTCTGACTGATAAAAAGCTGCCCCCAAAGGCTGTGTTTCTGAGAGCTGCCAACAGGAAAGCCAGAGGAGACTCTGCTGTCAATCAGTCCTGAAGCACATCCCTGTTCTTGCCATCGCTCCAATTCCCACTACTCTTCTGCTGCCCTTTACTGCCAATGTCATTTTTGAAGGCACTTCTTTCATCAGGAAGATTTGAAGCCAGAGGCAAGGGAAGAGGAGGCACTCAAATGTTCCTGTCAAGCCAGGACAGTGAGAAGCTTGAACGTGCTCTCACTTCGTTTCTGTGAGAATTCAAACCAGAAATTACAGTTTATTTGTTCACCACCACTCAAGAAGAGAAAATATTTCTTTTTTTTTTCCCATTCATCTTTTGCAGAATAAAAGGATTATTCTTTTTTTACTCACATAGAAAACACCAAGTGATTCATTCAAGGCTTTGCTTTTCCAACGATGCCTGAAAATTTGCTTTCAAAATTACTTTAAAACAATTGCATGTGATTTTAAGGGTTATAAACATTGGCCAGGTTTTTCTTTAACAAAGGGATGGTTTCTGAGCAAAACAAAGGCCAGCAAATGGCAGTCAGTGAAGAAAGGCTGCTTATCTTCAGGGTGGAAAACAAGACACCGATTATGGTGATGCCATGTGTGTCAGGGAATGAGCTGGGCTGGCCAGCACCTGCATTCAAGATGTGGTACACTGCCCCTGGGATGGAAAGGAACATACAGGGACTGCTCAGGAGAGTTTGAAATCTCTCCAGAGAGGTAGACTCCAAAGCCTCTCTGGGCAGCTTGCCCTAGGGCTCTGGCACTCTCACAGCAAAGAAATTTTTCCCCACGTTCAGATGGAACCTCCTGGGTTCCAGTTTGTGCCCATCGGCCCTTGCCCTGCTGCTGGGCAACACCGACTCTGGCCTCAGGCTCTTTTGGGTTTGGTTTTTACTTTTAGATGGTATCAGAAAACCAGGAAGCAGAGCTTTAAGGGACACAGCAAGAGAAAAGGCCAAAGTTCTTGCATCCTATTTGTTCCAAGGTATTTTGCCCAGGGAGGTGGTGGAGTCACTGTTCAAGAAACATACTGGAACACAGTTTAATGGCCATGGTGTTCTTAGGTTGAGGGTTGGACTTGATGATCTTGAAGGTCTTTTCCACCTGAAACAACTCCATGATTCTAAGATATGGCAAGGGTAGATCTGTGGGTGTCTGCCCCTTCATCAGTCAAGTTTAAAAAAATAAATTAGTATTTCATTCCAAAAGGCACATAAAAATTAAAATAATAAGCAAAAAAATCTCTGAAGTTTGCATTAGGTAAGTAATTAAGCTCAAAAAAAGCAACCCCCCCAAACTCAGGCTAAATGAAATCCACGAGCAAAGTAATGGCGCTCGCTAATCCACTACCTGAAGGCATCAGGAGACAAAAGAAGGCAAAAAGAATCACAACGCTGAAAAGAGAGATGGAACATCTGGACAAAACTAGGATTGAAAAAGACCACCTGAAATCAAGTCAAAGAAAACCTTGCTGCAGTGGAGGAGCAAACTCTGAACTGCTCAGGGATAAGTCAGATGTAGTTTTGTTCTAAGCATATTTCCAGCTCTCTAAGCGTGTCGAGCAAATGCATTGTCAAGATGGAAATGCCCTGACAAGACAAAGGAAGGAAATATTTTAGGATGTCCTTATGTTTTGTAGCTTTTGCATATCACTGCAAACAGCCTCACATTAGCTGAACTCAGCTAAGAAGATCAGAGGAACTTCTTTGCACAGTCCCTTCAGCAGCTGACACTGCTGAAGCCAAAGCAGACAGGCCTAGGAAGCAAAAAAAACACCAGAGGAGAAATAAGAACTGCATAAACCACAACAAAATTATTCATGCTAGGCTGCAATAAAATCTTCCTGACATTTCCATGAAGTACTTAGACTAAGGGCATTACTTGAGGTATCATCTTTCAATCATGAAATCTCGAATGAGGAGCAGTGTGTGACAGTTGCAAGGAGAAATAAAAGCTGGTTGCTATGGCGATGAATGCTAATTCCCCATGCCAAGGAAATGGTGAAGCCTAATGGAAAACACAAACCCACAACACTTAAGGAGAAGCCCCCAAAGTGCTGCTTACCAGAATTTAAGTCACGTCCAGGATTGAAGGCTCTGCTGTTGACAGTGGTAGACAGCCTGTCGCAGCTGATGGTCCTGGAGACGTTGGTGTTGAAATTGCCATCAAACCTGAAACGACAAGAGCAGGGTTAGCTCCCCAACAGCAGCCACTGCAAACCAGCCTTGGCACAGTCCAGCCAAAGAGAAGGACTCCACAGAATGGGCTGGGTTGGAAAGCACCTTAAAGATCACCTAGTTCTAGCCCACCTGCCATGGGTGGGGACACCTTCCAGTAAGTAACATCGCTCAAGGCTCCATCCAGCCTAGCTTTGAACACTTCTAGGTTTGGAGCCTCCAAAGCATTTCTGGGCAGCCTGTTCCCTCATGAAGAATTTCTTCCTAATATCTAAACCAAACCAAGGTTCTTCCAATCTAAAGCCATCACCCCTCTCCCCATCCTCTCACTCCATGCCTTGGTAAAAAGTCCCTCTCCAGCTCTCCTGTAGATACCTTTCAAATCCTGGAAAGCTGCTCTAAGGTCTCCCCAGAGCCTTCTCTTCTCCAGGCTGAACAACCCCGACTCTCTCAGCCTGTCTTTGCAGGAGAGGTGCTCCAGCCCTTTGATCATCCTTGTGGCCTCCTCTGGACCCACCCTACAAATTCCATGTTCTTCTTGTGCTGGGGGCTCCAAAACTGGATACACTAATCCAGGTGAGGCCTCACCAGAAGAGAAACTCCAATTTATACATTTTTGAAAGGTCCAAGAAAACTGAGAAAGAGAAACTCTGTGTGGTTAGCTCCTCATGGCTGGACCACATCTGTTCTCCACAATGACATGTTGCATTCCTGGGAATCCTGGGTCATAACTGTGATCCTTCATCTGGATGTAAACACTAGATGTTCCAGCTCAGCATCCAGCCTGCCATCAGGAACTGCTTTCTCCTCTTGCTGAGACAAACCTCCTCTTGCTGCAGACTCTTCCACCAGGACTACTATTTATTCCACCTTTCACTTTTGAAAACTTTATTCCAAGTGTCTTGCAGGGAGAGGATTTCCTCTTCATGTCTTTATGAAAAAGATCTAACAGAGCAATTGTAAACCTGCTTTCTGGACCAAAACCTGGGGATTTACGTTTCAAATAGGGAAGGAACTCGACAGGCTGAAGGTCTGTCACAGTTTGGTTAAGTAATCCAAACACATTCATAACTCTATTGCAGGAAGTATTCACATGCACAGACTTCTCATGATGATAAACCAGAATTAAACTACCATAAAATTTAAATAAAAAGGGCTTTAAAAGGAAACACTTCTGAAGCTTTCAAAGACTTAACTGCAATTTTTTATCACATACATATGCCAGATTCACGTGTTGATATTTTTGTGACCTTGAGCATTTTGATGGCATGTGACTAGTGAAGAGGTTGCCCCAGAAGGTTGTGAATGCCCCCTCCTTGGAGGTGTCCATGGGCAGGTCAAATGAGGTCTTGAGCAACCTGGCCCATGGCAGGGGGTAGGGAACTAGGTGATCTTTAAGGTCCTTTCCAACCCAAAGCGTTCTGTGAGTCTATGGAGTGATCATTCTAGGAGTTCAAAAGAACCTGTTTGATTCTTATCAAAGAATCTTTCTCCATCAACTTGTTCCTAAGAAATTCCAACAAGCTGCAAATAAGGAGCAAAAAGCATCCCACTCTGGGCACAAACCTTCACCCAGGCTTTCTGCCAGGAAAGCTGACAGGAAATGAGGCTGGGAGAGAAACTGGGAGTTTGTTCAATATTTCAAGAGTAAAACCAGCAAATTACACACAAACCAGCTACATCAAAAGCTACTGATCAGCTCAAGATCAACAGCACATCAGTCACCGCCTTCCACCTCTGCATCACTCACCCAGTGCCACTTTAATGCTTGAGACTTAGCTCAGTGCAACTCACATTAGTGCTTCTCTGTGTCGTTGCTTATTGTCCACTGCACTTTTGTTACCATTTTCCATACACACCTCTATGTAGAAGCTAATCACATCGTCGAGGCCTCAAAATATTGCAATCAAAAGTGGTAAGAAACCCAAGCACCATTCTTCTGGCTGGAGATTTTAATCAAGAAATTGAAATTCAGTAAGCTGCAGCTACGTGTGGAGCAGGTCCAAGGAACAGCAACAAAGCTGGTGAAAGGTCTGGAGAACAGGTCTGGTGAGGAGCAGCTGAGGGAACTGGAGTTGTTCAGCCTGGAGTA
Organism: Psilopogon haemacephalus; assembly: GCA_013396835.1. Taxonomy (NCBI): domain Eukaryota; kingdom Metazoa; phylum Chordata; class Aves; order Piciformes; family Megalaimidae; genus Psilopogon; species Psilopogon haemacephalus. The sequence continues at coordinate 66,474 of VWZI01020335.1, read as the reverse complement.
AAGGAGGCTGAGGGGAGACCTTCTGGCTCTCTACAGCTCCCTGAGACAATGTTAAAGCCAGGTTGGGGTTGGTCTCTTCTCCCAAGGAGTAAGAGATAGGACAAGAGGAAATAGCTTCAAGTTGCACCAGGAGAGGCTTACATCCCCAAAAGAGTTGTCAAGCCCTGGCCCAGACTGCCAAGGACAGTGGTGGAGCCCCCATCCCTGGAGAGGTTGAAAAGCTGTGGAGATGTGGTGCTGAGTGCCGTGGTTCACAGGTGACCTCATAGTGCTGGGTTCATGGCTGCACTTCAGCTTTAAAAGGCTCTTCCAAGTTGCACCAGGGGAGGTTAGGATGAGATATTAGGAAAAATGTTTTCCCCTTAAAGCAAGAGGAAAAAGCTTCCAATGAGAGAACACGAAGTCACCAGGATGGAGAGCACAAACCCTCTCACCACCAGGGCAGTCACAGGACTAACATCTAGCATGGGGCAAGTCACTGCCTCTGCTTGCAGCAAACCGAAAGCCAAACCTGCACCTTCGAATTCTTTTGTTTTTACCTAACAGACCTGAACTCCGACAATGATGGTGCTGAGTACCAATGGAGATTCATTGAATTTCTGTCTCTGCCCTCATAGGAAGGGCTGCGGGCGAGGAGACAAAGAGACACAGAACAAAGCACTTCTAAACCATCCCTTGTAACAACAATTAGCAGCAACAAAAACCACGGAGGGATGGAACTGGTTACCACAAGGAAATTTCAAGTTATGGCCACAGGAAGCAAGCCTTCTTTAGCAAATTCAGACTCTCCTAATCCAATCTATTTTCTTTCAGCCCAGTTCAAAATAATTCTGTTCTAGAGGAACGCAGCCGCAGCAGCCCCGAGTCAGGGTCTGCTTAGAGCCTCCACCTCTGTGTTTGTGGGGTACTCACACGTGGGGTCTAAGAAAACCTTTCATAACTTAGATGTGAAAACTAAGAACAAGAAAAATATTTGTCAGTAGGCTTAAAATCACCCTCTCTGCAGGTGACTGGGCCCCCTTTCAGAAACTGCAGCCTTACAAAACCAGGCAAACGCTCCCGAGGGGAGCTGGAGCTGGCTGTGAGCAGCGCTGCTCTCGCCTACCTAGGGCATAGCTAGGGCATGAGATTGCTTTTTGCTCACAGTTTGTATTGCTCTAACCATATTGGAGGGTGGCTTGATTGTACTGCTGCTTAAATAAGCTGTGAACTTCTCACAAGTTCCAAAACCTGCCCTTCAAGTATAGGAGTAATTTCCTGAGAACTCACTAATAACTTCCTTAAGGGTTCTCTGAATGACAAGCAAGTAAGACAGTCCTTGTGCAAAAGCAGAAGAAAACCTCAGACACTGACTTGTCTGATCTTCACATCAGATTGTACACCGTGGGTCTTGCAGTCACACAGGTTCCTTTTACATAGCAGGAGCTCAGACTAGAGGCTCTAATCAAACTGAACTCTGCAATACGCAGCAAGTGCTCACTATTGATTACTGCTTGCTTAACTTTACTACCTATCAGTAAAAGCAACATCTCATTAAACTGGCAGGCACTAAAGTTAGTTTGACCTACAGCCATCAGCACAGCACAAATGCATCTTACACTGACCCTTGCATCCCAGAATTACAGCATGGTGGGGTTGGAAGGGACCTCTGGAGATCAGCCAGTCCAACTCCCCTGCTGAAGCAGCTTGCCCAGCATCACAATGACCAAGACGGGGTCTGGAATCTCCACAACCTCTCTGGGCAGCCTGCTCCAGGACTCCAGCACCCTCTCACCAAATAACTTTCTCCTCCTGTTCAGATGGAACCCCCTGGGTTCTGGCTTGTGCCTGTTGCCCCTTGTCCTATCACTACACACCGCTGAGAAGAATCTGGCCCCAGCCTTTTGCCTCCCACCCTTTATCTCTTGCTGAGCATTGCTCAGATCCCCTCTGGGGCTGCTCTTCTGCAGGCTCAACAGCCCCAGGGCTCTCAGCCTCTCCTCCTCACAGAGATGCTCCACTTCTCTCTCACCATCTTCACAGCCTCTACTGGACTCTTCTCAGCAGTTCCCTGTCTCGAACTGGGGAGCTCAAAGATGGACTCAGTCCTCCACCTGTGGAGAAACTCCCTCAACTGCTGGTCGAGGTGAATGAGGCTACCAGTGAAGAAGTCAAGTTATTAAAGCACCAACATTTTTCCACCCCTTCTCAAAGGCAGACTTAAGGGGGTGGGGAGAAGGGAAGAGTGACATATATTTGGCAATAATTAACTGCCCTCTGTGCACTTCTAAAATTAGGTAGCATAAATGCAATTTCAACCAGGTTTATCAAGGCTGCTCAACCTTTTAGTTTATAAATACTGGGGAGGAAACATAAATATTTAAGTTGCAAACTTCCTATCATGTAGATGCGAACTCAGATGGAAACTGCAAGATTTCTTCAGTGAATCCCAGAGCAGTCTATACACAGATTTTCTCCCATCTCTTCACAAATATTTTACATACCTCAGACTTTTGACACATAAAATGTTTAACTCCACCTGCCCTCCTCCATTCCCACCTCACACACACAGAGCTATAGAGAGACATCTTTAATTGTGGCAGCAGCTCAAAGCACTGAGGGATGTGAACGATGCTGTACACAGTGGGAAGAAGAAGAGGCAGGCCAGTTCCTTGCTCTGGAGCCCTCGCTGGATGCAAGTGTCTGGCTGGGTTTGGTATTTTCTCCAGAACAGCACAACAGTAGCACCTGACTGGAGCTGGGGCTCTGATTCAAGACACAGATAGGTGCAAAGAGCTTTTGATGATCTTCTGCATTATTCTCACTCTTCATGGCAAGGAAGAGAGACACAGAGAGCAAGAAAGATCTCATGTCCACTCAGACCTCACCACCACCACCCGAGAGAAAAGGTTCCTGTCCTCTTCACCAGACCCACCCAAAGTACTGCATCTAGTTCTGGCATCCCCAGCATAAGAAGGACACAGCTGTTGGAACGAGTCCAGAGCAGGGCCACAGAAATGATCCAAGGGCTGGAACACCTCTGCTGTAAGGATAGGCTGAGGGAGCTGAGGTTGTCCAGCCTGGAGAAGAGACGCTCTGGGGACACCTTAGAGCTGCCTTCCAGTACCTGTAGAGAGCCTACAGGAAGGCTGCAGAGGGACTGTTCATAAGGGTGTCTAACAACAGGACAAGGGGGAATGGTTTTAAGCTGAAGGAGAGTAGGTTTAGACTGGGTTTTAGGAAGAAATTCTTTAGTATGAGGGAGGTGAGACTCTGGAACAGGTTACCAAGGGAGGTTGTGCCTGTTCCCTCCCTGGAGGTGACTAAGGCCATATTGGACAAAGCCTTCCTTGGGCAACCAAGTCTAGTTGAGAGGTGTCTCTGCCCATGGTGGGGAGGCTGGAGTAGATGACCTCTGAAGTCCCCCCACATCTAAGCTATTCTATGATATGACCCCCCCACCATCAGGCTGAGAAGGGCTGTTAAGTCAGACATCCAAACCAGCCATCCCATGATGCTGTAGAGCTCTGTGTGGGCTTGTTCAGCCTGCCCTGCTTGTTGAAATTGCTGGCGACCTGCTCTAAGAACTCCCCAGAGTCCTCTCCGGCCAGGGAAAGACTTGGCACTTCTCAGCAACGTAGTGCTCAGATCGAGGCTGGGGCTTTCCTAACTGCATTAAAATATAACCACTTCAAAAACTGACGGCCCCTACCAAGTGAGCAAAAATGTTGGGGCTTTTGTTGGCTGAAGAATCTCAAGCCTAAAATGGATGGATAAAGGATGAGTTCCACAAAAGAGCGTGCTCACCTTCGGGCAAAACCAGACGGGGAGAGCTGGAGACTGCAAATTAACCACCCTCACGCTAAAGAAATCATTCCCAAGGAATCCTAAGGACCAAACTCTTAGGGACAAAGCATGACTTTTCAGGATGTTAGCTAATTGTCCCCCTGCTCCCATCACAAACTATTAGTGATGGCAGCTGGATACCTTGTTAGCAACTAACATGATCCACGTCTGGCAGCACAGGCAGAAGGGCTGGGGTTTAATTCCAAATCATCTGGAATCTTCCTCTGCTCTGTCAAAAGTCACTGCTGACACTCACTCCAAATGACAAGTGCATTCTGACATGCAGCTCTCACACTGCTCCAAAGACTCACTTTAAAGTAACTGGCAGAGAATCACAGCTCAGGCTGGAAATGACCTTTAAGATCATCAAGTCAAGCATTACCCCAGCACTGCCAGGTCACCACTAAACCGTGGCCCTCAGCACCACATCTACATGGCACCTCCAGGGATGGGGATTCCACCACTGTGCTGGCCAGCCTGGGCCAGGGCTTGACAAGCCTTCTGGGACAGAAATTTTTCCTCATGCCCATCCTAAACCTCCCCTAGCACAACTTGAGGCTGTTTCAGTTTGTTCTCTGGGAGAACAGACCAGCCCCATCTGACATCAGGTGCATTGCTGCATCACTTCTGTCTACACACAAAACTGCCCAACTGAGCTCCAGGTCTCTCTGTCATGGTAAGGTATTAACATGGAGTTTCAAGCAGATGAACACCAAGTCCAGCTCTGGCATTTTTGCTAGGAAGACAAAAACAAAGTTATTCCCTTGGCGTGGACCCCTTGTAGCCCCACACCCATTGGCACAGGCCAAGGGGATCAGTGCTCTGGCTATAGACACTCTGATAACCTTGCACTTCTCATTGGAGCATGATGAAGCACTCTAAGACAAAACTCAACCAAATGTCTCAGCTTCTCCCACTAAGCACTGTGTCACCTACCAGGAAAGTGAGAATGTAGATGCCTAAATAATCTGCAGCAGAGCTGGAAAAGGAAAGCAACAAGTTTCTGCAGCCAAGCCCAGCTCTCCTTTCTCATTACAGTGCACAAGGGGCAAAGGGAATCTGTTTAATAGGACAAAGACACAAACAAAACATGCAGAATTGCTTCAAATCCCATAAATGAAACAGCAGTCCTCAGCCAGACTCACACAAGGACTGCTCCAGAGTGAGTTGTATGAGGAAATCTACTTCCAAATGGCTTGGCAGTGCTGGGTTAATGGTTAGAAAGGTGTTCTCAGGCCTAAGTGACCTTATGAAATCTCTTTTTGGGTTCGGGTTGCTGTAAAAGTGACTTTTTGCACCTTGCAATGGGGTGTGTTTTGAACCTGTGTCTGGTTTCATGACAGAAGGACCCTGGGTAGAGACCTCCTCCCACCTTCAGAAGACCAAGGACCAAGACTGGGCAGAGGCAGGAAGATGGCAAACACAGACTGCACTATCTATGAATCATTTCCACTGTACTGGAGAGGTCTTCACATGCTTCTTCTGGGTGATCCAAGCTGTTTAAATTAAGAATGTGCTGCTAACCCACTTGCCATTAAAGACACAATTACAACTAGAGTCTCAAGGCTGCCATGCAGCATTTCCAGTAAATGTTCATATTCTCAGCTCTAACTCCTGCCTTTAACTTTTCTATTTATATCTTGCATGCTTTCCACACAAGGTCTAAAATTTTTCCCATTACTTGCTTTGGAAGAAGTTAGAGCCCCTAAAACCTTAATATTTTAAGGTGTGCAGGCAAGGATTGGTCACTACCCTTCCTCTGCACAACGAAGTCTTCATTTTCACCATCTGCTAGCAGCAGAAGTATGAAGTGGACAATAACTGTGACGACTGACAGAGATGTCCTGTGAGATCTGGTCCAAATTGTTCCAGGTGGTAAGACCACAGTCAACACTTAAGATGACCTCCAAAATCATTCCTAGAAAATCACAGCATTAGTTTGGGTATTTACTTAAGTGAAAGCAAAATCCGAGCACAAACTCAGGCTGGGCAATGAGAGCAGCCCTGCAGAGAAGGAACTGTGTTGGTCCATGAGCTGCTCAACCTGGCCCAGCTACAGGCACTCGCAGCTCAGAGGCTCCTGTGTCCTGGGCTGATGCCCAGCAGTGAGGCCAGCAGGTGGAGGGAGGGGATTCTGCCCCTCTGCTGCCATCCCCCCTGCAGTGCTGGGGCCAGCTCCACAGTCCTCAGCACAGCAGAGACACAGACCTGTTGGAGCAGGGCCAGAGACAGCAACAACAGTGGTGGGAGGGCTGGAAGCCCTCTGCTGTGAGGACAGGCTGAGAACTGGGCTGTTTAGCCTGGAGAAGCAAAGGCTTTTCAGTACTTCATGGAAGCCTAATAAGGATGCTGGAGAGTGACCTTTTATAAAGGCCTGTAGTGATAGGCCCAGGGCTGATAGCTTTAAACTGAAAGAGGGGAGATGCAGATTTGATATGAAAAATTAATTCTTCACTGCAAGAGTAGTGAGGCACCAGAACAAGTTGCCCAGAGATTTGGTAGATTCTCCATCCTTGGAAATGTTCAAAGCCAGGTTGGACAGGGCTTTGAGCAACCTGATCTAGCGGAAAGCATCCCTGGATGGAACTAGATGACCTTGGAGGCCCCTTCCAACCCAAATCATTGCATATTTCTAAAAGACATTGGCTGGAATTCAGTTTCAAGACAGGCCCACCGGCCTCACCCCCTTTTCCCCTCCTCTCTATAAAGCCCTTCCTTCTGGATTCCCTTTAATGAAGGAGGGATCGAAGCTGCATCCCGAGGGAGCAAACAGAGCTGCAACTCCCACTTTGATCTCCTCCCCATGGAAAAGCAACTCCCTGCCTCGCTTGCAAGATGTTCATTTGATTGACGTTCGCTCTGATGTGCAAACTGCTTTGAACTTCAGACACTCAATTCCCATCAGGCCGCACTCATTTTTATTCTCCTTCAACAGGATTTACAAGCAGGAGATCAGCAAGTGTAGAAGATAAAATAAATTTGCAGCAGCTTTGAATCTTACATCAAACCAGGGCTCAAGTGAGCTCCGATCGGATTCACCTTCAGCCAGAACCTACAGTGTACAGTTGCAGTTTAGAGGAAAAAGGAGGGAGCTGTGGATTAAAATGACTCTTGGGCAGCTGAAGGGGTCTCGTTGTTTAAAGATGCTTTTCTTTCCCTCCCTTTCTGTTCACCCAAATTTCAAGCTGATTCTAGCACGCGAATTACATTGCCTAAGTTCACTGAGAATCCAGAGCACTGCCTTTGAAACACAGAGGAGCTTCGGTTCCTAAGCACCTTCCAGATCATCTCATCCAACCTTCAGCCCAGCACTGCAAGGTCATCACTAAACCGTGCCCCTAAGCACCAGGTCCACACACCATCTATGTACCTCCAGGGACAGTGACACCACCGCTGCCCTGAGCACACCACTCCTATGTTTGATAACCCTTTTGGTGCAGAAATATTTCCCAATATCCAGCCTGAACCTCCCCTCACAACCAGGCAGGCTTTCCTGCTTGGAAGGAAAGTTTGGACGTAATGAGCTCCAAAGTCTTTTCCAACCTGATTAATTCTGTGATCCTGTGAAAGGTTTTAACTCATCTTTTACACACTTGGATATATGCTGCCATTGAATCGAAACTGAATGCTGGGCAACAACAGTTTAATGAATAAATTCCACCCAAAAAAAACCCCCCAACTACTGATCATTCAGAGAGTCACAAAATGTAAGTGGCTGGAAGGGATCTCCAAAGCAGGATCACCTGGGGAGGTCACACAGAAACACATCCAGGACTCTTTGGAATTCCTCCAGAGAAGGAGACTCCACAACCTCTCTGGGCAGCCTGCTCCAAGACTCCAGCACCCTCACACCAGAAGTTTCTCCTCGTGTTGGGGTGGAAGCTCCTGCATTCCAGGTTGCCTCCATTGTTCCTTTTCTTGTTTCTAAGCACCATCACAAAGAGACCTTCACCTTCATCTGGACACCCACTGCTCAGATATTTATAGACATTAATAGGATCTCCTCTCAGCCTTCTCCTCTCCAGACTAAACCAGCCCCAGATCTCTCACTCTTTCTTCACAGCAGAGATGTTCAAGTCCCGTCATCATCTTCAGCTCTCAGTTGGACTCTCTCCAGTAGATCCCTGTCTCTCTTGAACTGGGGAGCCCAAAACTGGATACAGGCATAGAATTTGGTCCAGTTATTTCAACTACTGCTTGCAAAAGTCAAAATATACTTGCTCTCAAATGGAAAAGTGAATTATTGGAAGGAAGGCTCCAACCCAGTAAAACAAACTCTCCCAAACCCCACTCCTTCACGAGGAGCTCGGCTGCACTTAAAAAGTAAAAGCAACAATCCAAGAGAGCAACTTCCTAAATACCAGCTAGAGGTTATGGACAGACCAAGGCCACACCAAGAGCAGCACTCTGAAGGCTCCCCAGATGCTCTGCAAACCCACAGGCCTCTACTGGAGAACAGAAATACGGCTGCAGCTTCATGTGGCATGCCCACCCACTTCTGCTCTGGAAGTGCAGCTCTTCAGGTGCTCAGCCAGCAGAGGAACTGAATGGGATTCTCTTATCAACCACTTAACTGCTTGGAGATGTCAGATAAACAGAAAGAGCTGTGATAAAACCCAACCACATTAGCAAATATTTAACCATCTGTTTAAAAAGCAAGAAAAAACCAGACCACTTCTGAGGGTGGTATCACAGCCAGGGAGTCAATGATTTTCAGAAATAGGTTTGTAAACTCCCTTAGCCAGATAGCTCTGGTAAGGTTTGTCAGACAGCGCTGCCAAGTACTGTCTTGTACCAACAAATATTTCTCCATTCCCTCTCCTTTCACAAATTCAGATAAATGCACTCCCTAAGGCTTTATCAGCAAAGTTAAATAAAGAACAAAAATACACTTCCAGCTGCCTGGAAACAAGTTTGTTAGCAGTGGGAAGGAGAGCATTAATGAAGGGCAAAGCACCTCTCAACATAGGGAGCTTGGAGACAGCTTTCCCACAGACCTGCAGTGAAATCCACTCCTGCCCTTCAGGGCAGAAACAGAGCAGCAAGGGAAATGTTTCCACCAGCACAGGCCTATGGTGGCACCTAAGATCATCAAATCCAACTGTCAATCTAAGCCCACCACGACCACTAGACCATGTCCCAAAGGGCCACATCTACTCATTTCTTGAACACATGCAGGGATGGGGAATCCATCACTTCCCCGGGCAGCCTGTTCCAGTGCCTGACCACTCCTGCAGGAAACAAATTATTCCTAATATCCAACCTAAATCTCCCCTGGCACAATTCCTCTCGTCCTATCACCTGATACTACAGAGAAGAGGCCGACCCCCACCTCACCCCAAGCTCCTTTCAGGGTTTTCCCTTGCCTGCAGTTTGACATCTGGGGGTGCAGGGATGCTGCCCAGCACTTCGATAAACCAACGCTCTCTACTCTTTTCCCCAGCCTCTTGCTGACACTGCCATAGCCACATCTCCACCCCAGCAGGCCAGTTAGGTTCTCAGACTTCCTAAAGACATACTGAGGGCTTTCTTAAGGCATGACAAGATAGAGACACCGTCTTGTACACGAAGGTATTTATCCTCTGAAACAGGCACCCAGTGCAACCACCATAGGGGATGTCTGAAGACAGCTAGAAATCTGCTTCCCCTGGCTCCCTCAGCAGCCTTTGTCAGTGCTGAAACACAAAGCCTTATTTCCCATCAGGGATTTCTTCAAGGCTGAGAAGATGCATGTCACTAGACATCCATTTTCCTTATCTCCCATCAGTTTACCCATTCCTTTGCTAAGAGCCTGGAGCATTTTATTCGGAGGAGCTGCCTAGGTGGAGCAATGCCTCTTTTCTCTGCTGCAAGGGCTGCTTCCTCCGTCTAGCAGACAGCCTGGGAACAGGAGCATGCCTCCGGGCTCTGACCCTAAAGACACAAGTATAGCCTTGATGGCAACGGCAGGGCACATAGGAGATCTCTGGCCATCTGCCCATGAGCCTGTCTGAAAGCCACCTTCTCAGCTCTGTCTCTCCCTCACTGCCATCACAGTTTCTCCATTCCCAAATCTTGATGAAGCACAACTGGAATGCAAACGCCTCTACCTGCAGAAATAAAACCAGAAACCACACAGCTCTGCTGCTGAAATATACTCCACACTGCTGAAACCCCACCCACGGTGCTAGGGTGTCCTCAGCCAGGCAGTGCTCAGCACAGGACACAGACCTGCTGGAGTGGCACCAGAGGAGGCCACAGCAGTGATGGGAGGGCTGGAGGACCTCTGCTGTGGATTGTTCAGCCTGGAGAAGAGAAGGCTCCAGGGACACCTTCTGTGGCCTTTCAGCACCTCAAGGGAGCTCACGAGGAACCTGGAGACAGACCTGTTAGCACGACCTGCTGTGACAGGACAAGGGGTGGCTGTTTTGAATTACAAGAGCAAGATTTAGACTAGGAAGGAAGAAGCATTTTTTTATTACACTGAGGGTGGTGAGATGCTGAAACAAGTTGCTCTGAGAAGTGGTAGAAGCCCCATCCCTGGAACCATTCCAGGTCAGACTGGAGCTCTGAGCTCAGATATCCTCGCCCAGTGCAGAGAGGTTGCACTGGAGGGGCTTTAAATTGCCCTTCCAACCCAAACCATTCCAGGATGGTAGGAATGCAGCAGTCCCTCTCCACCTCACAGTCCTGCTTCAGCATGGATTCATTTCCAATTACTCCAGAGCACATGCTTGAACGCTTGGGTAAACCAGACAAGCACAAGCACAGGATTAAAATATTTGTTGACTTACAGCCTATGGAAAAGTCTTCTGCCAAAACCACTCAACAGCCACCAACTGCACTGCCTCACCACATTGCTTTTGCAAACTCAAATTTATTTGTTTTCCCCACTTTCCAAACAAGGTAGTTCCACTGCACAAGCCTACCCTGGAGGAGAGAACAGGGATGTGACTGCTAGCACTTACTACCCTAGTCAGGGCTGTGCATGCTGGGGGCAGTCAGGCTGTTCATTTCAGTTCAGAACTTGTCACCATGGGCTGGAATCACAGTCAGATGGCATCTTACTCAGTTGGGCTTTTCACTGCAGCAGCCAACACCGCATAATGGCAGTAAAAGAAATATTACCATCCCTGTCACATCTCACTACTGGACCAAATGAGCAACTGAAATGCCAGATTTGGTTTTTTTCATTGCTCTCTGTGAAAATGAGGTTGCAGTGAGGTGGGGCTTGGTCTCTTCTCCCCAGTATCTGGTGACAGAATGAGAGGAAATAGTCTGAAATTGTGCCAGGGGAGCTTTAGGTTGGGCATGAGGAAAAAAATTATTTCCCGAATGAGTGGTCAGGCACTGGCACAGGCTGCCCAGGGAGCTGCTGGAGTCACCATCCATGGAGGTGATGAAGAAATGTGTGGGCCTAGCACTTCAGGAAATGGTTTAATGGCCATGGTGATCTCAGACTGACAGCTGGACTCAGAGGTCTTTTACAACCAGAACAACTCTACCATCCTACAGTCCTATTTTATATCCCATCTTGTGCTTTGTTAGCCCTTTTTGGCATCACTTATTTACAATCATCAGATGCAAGATGGCAAAGTGCCTCTAAAGCCAGTGCTTAGATTTTTGAGACAAACAGAAGTAAATACAAGGCCACACATTGACAATTTTGTTAAGACTAACAACAAGCATAAATATATCAAGCCATTAGAAAGACTTTCCAGAAAGAATTCTTTCTCTAAACAATAGTTCATCATCTCCTTCCCAAGCAACTGTTCCAAAAGTGCTGCTTCCCCAGCAGCATCCACAAGGCAGACAGTAAAAGGCTGACAGAACAATCACCCAGCAGCACCAACTGCCCTCAGAGGTTCAAATGTCACCGTGCATTTAGAGGCTGAACACCGTGTGATGAACAGCCTGAAATACTGAGGGACAGGTCTTCAAATCCAGCTTAAAAATCCACCCTGAATGTGCTTCTGACATTGCTCTGCACCAAATTTTTACTCAAGTAGAGGCTACACAGTGAAACATCTCCCTGCAGCAAGAGAAAGAATACAGACTCAAGCAGCTGTAACACAGCCACAGCCCTAGGGACACCCACATTTTCAAGGTGCAGTCTGAAGCAAAGCATCTATTGAAAACAGCTTCCCTGCTCTTGTTGGTCACACTATTGCTGGTATAGGCCATATAGAACTGCTTAAAATGTTGAGCATTTACAAGAAATTAGGATGCTTTTATTGGGAAGATCAGATCTTCTATCACACAGTTAGGAAACTCAAAGTAGTTCTTGAAAATGCACAGCACAGCAAACCCAAGACAACCAACTGCCTGCATCTAGACTACATCTAAAACCAAATCAAACTGAAAATGAACAAGTTCCATCTCCAAGCAATGTGCTCCTCTATGTACCAAACAGCAGCATGTCAACTCAATTAAACTGTAATGCAATGGTTTGTAGCATGTGATGCACTGACCAACTCGTGATTTTGGTTACTGCATTTCAAAAGGAGAAGGACTTAACGTCCCATGACAGGCTTCAGAAGAGTTGTCAAGAATAAGCAGTGTCGCAGTGCCAACAAAAAAAAAGAAGACTTCAGGATTGAACAAAGCTTTCTCCTTTTTGTTTTGTTTTACCATCACAGCTGAGCCCCAGTTCTGGTTTACAGCTCTTCATTAGATGTGTACTTAGTAGAAACATAAAGGCAAAAGGACAGGATAAGGAGGACTTCTGTAACGCTGTCTTCCTCCTTCTTCAGAGCTCACCAGAACAGGCTACTTGACAAAGAAATCATCAGCGGAAGAGACTTCAGAACGTGCTACTTACTCCATCATAGAGGGTGGAATTGTACAGCAGTCTTGGATGGCAGTCAAGGGTGAGGTGAGGTGAGCAGTGTAGGATGCTTCCACCACCTGCTTGTTACGGTTCACAACGTCCAGGTAACGGTTAAACTTCTCACGGATTTTTTTTGCCAGCTGAAAAATGATGATAGTAAAGATTAAGCCAATTTCTCTCCAGTACCCAGCTTAGCAACCAACTGAAATGTAAAGGAGAAACCTTGGGTTAAAGACCATAGTTGCCTGAACTGAAGTAATGAATAACATTTGCCATAGAAAAGAGTTCATAAAGCTAAAACACTTCCGTCACCCAGCAGTGGGCACTTGGGCATCAAGTCCTGCATGAATGGGAAGTGCAACTTCCATTACACTGAATCTCCCTTTCATTAAGATCTGATACCTGGATGTGACTCTAGAGAATGGTTTGGGTTGGAAGGGACTGTAAAGACCATCCAGTTCCATCCCCTTGCCATGGGCAGAGACACCTCCCACTAGCCCAGGCTGCTCAAGGCCTCATCCAGCCTGGCCTTGAACACCTCCAGGGAGGGCACATCCACAACTTCTTTGAGCTACCTGTTCCAGCGACTCACCACCCTGTCAAGAATTTCTGCCTAATCTCCAGTCTAAATCTTCTCCCCTTCAGCTTCAATCCATTGCCTCTCCTCCTATCACTACAAGCCCTCATAAGAAGTCCCTCCTCAGCCTTCTTGCAGGCCCTCTTCAGGTACTGGCTTCCCACTGATGCTCTCCAATGCAATGCTCTTGCAAGATCTGACAAGGACACAATGGAGAACAAAACAAGCCACAAGACAATTTAAAGCAGCTCTCTAGAGAGACACTTAAGGAAAGCCCAAGTAACAGTATTAGAGAAGGCCTCCCAAACAGAAGCCTCTTACTCCTTCAGCAGCAAAGCACTGCTGCACCGAGGACCAAGCTTGGGATCCAGGCAACCCCAAATCCTGCCGTGTCCATCCAGAGCCTCCTCGGGGAGGTGGATCTATGCAGAAGTATTTCACAACTCCTTTGGTGTTGTTCTCACTGTGATTAAGCAAAAGAAGTAATCCTGCTTTGTACTTTGCTCTTTGGATCTCCTGCTGCTTTCCTGAGGGGCACTACAGGCTCTTAGCTGAGCATCTTCCAAGTAATTTTCTTCTTTGGTCTAGCAGCTCACTGTGGCAACTCATAAGCTGCATCATTCTTAAGTACAGACTTCAACAACAAAATGAAAAACCTGTTATTGGCATCGTAAGAGAAGGAAAGTAAGAGCCACAGGTGAAATTCTTCCACAAGGCTTTTGTTGCCAGAAGTCCCTCGGCAGAAGGCAGCCACTCATAAATCAGGACAAGGCTTAGAGGTTCCACTATTACTGGCAAGAGTAGATGATCGTATTTCTCTCCTTTCAGAAAGTGAAAACAAACAGGCTGTCGTCCCTCCCCTGCAATTCTCAGCACTTGAAATAAATTAAGAGAGCCCAGCTTTGGAAATAGCAACCCCAGGACTTCAGCCCTTCTGCTCCAGTGTTTATTAAAACAGCAGCAATAATAACAAGGAGAAGTCAACAAGTTTGTTACAAACAAATCCTCCTGAGCTCTGCATCAAGACTTGGTGGTATGGGAGTTGAGTCATGAAATTGTTCTGCTGGGAGAAGAGCTCTAAGCTCATCGAGACATGACTGTGCCAACACCTTCTGCAGGCAGAGCCTCTGCTCCCTCCGCGCCAGGCAGACCCAGAGCAGTCTGGACACACACAGTGCTACCAAGGTGGCACCTGCTGGGACACATCACCGACCTGGCGAAGCTCCTGGGCTGGCAGATCAGAGCTGGCTTGTGTCTAGTTCATTGGGCACTCCAGGAAGGGCCTAAGAACTTTGCAGGGCAGAACTGGAAGGGGGAAAATCGTTTGACTGTTGTTTGAGCAAACCTGGCAGTAAACACAGTTAGTAGCAAGCATCAGGTTTTATAAGAAACATTCACAGGGACTTTTGCTCCTGGTCTTTCTTTCAAGGTGAGAAATTAATGAAAGAGACAAGATTTGCTCTGGCACATTCGGCATCCTCCGCACATAAACTTATCTCTTACACTTAATCATCTGCCAGACACATCCTAAACGAAGAAATCATCACTAAATGACACAATGCAGTGTTGGATGCTCCCAAACGTTGCATTTTGCAGCTCCTCAAACTTCCTGAACGAGCTGAAGCGAGCTGGTTAATTCGCAGCACTCACCCCTCCCGCTCCCGGACACTCCAAACCCTGCGGGGATGATTTAACAGCGCTGAGAAACGCAGTCCCTTGTTCCAGCTCCCCGGGACTGACAAATGTCTCTCCTAACTATTATTAGCAGGACATTTCACCATGATTTCCTTGGTTATGTGAACAGCCCACACCGATAACGGCGATGCCTTTGCCCCCATTGTTCCCAGCAAATGCTGCAGCTCAGCCACAGGTCTCCTAGGAACGCAGGTTTTAATAGGACCTTGCTCAAGTGACTTACAGAATTATACCTAATTAGTTGTGCAGAATGATTTATTGCCAAGGCAGTGGAGGACTGCTAATGGTCTTCCTCCATGGTAGGCATCCAGCGCTACTAAATTGCTCCCAGTTGTTGGATAATGAGCTGCTGGGTAGTTAGTTCCTTTCCTGGTTTTCTGGTAAACTTTCTTTCCGTCTGACTGCTCCAACGTGTCCCTGAGAAGTGTATTCTTTTGCAGGGTCTCAAGCCCACACAAGCCA
The DNA here is from genome assembly GCA_013396835.1 of Psilopogon haemacephalus. Lineage (NCBI taxonomy): Eukaryota > Metazoa > Chordata > Aves > Piciformes > Megalaimidae > Psilopogon > Psilopogon haemacephalus. Next base: position 51,106 of record VWZI01020335.1, on the reverse strand, counting down.
AACTTTCTAAAGCAAAGCATTTAAGTTTCCTGGTTAACAAGTTCCTCTCCCTGTTTGACCAAATTCGATTCCTGTGCTTAAGCACTACTGCAAACCAGACACCTGAGTCCATACACTTCTTCCTTGGTTTCCCTACCTGGAATCACAAAAGAGGACAGAGTGAAGTCTGCTGAAAGGAAAGGATCACAGACCAGCTTTAGTAGGAACAGAACTAGCTGGGAGCAACAAAGCAGGAGGACTCTGGTTTGGAGCCACTGCTTTTCTCCCATAGGCCAATGCTGTACAAGAGGAGGTCTTGGTGCTGATGAGTTTTCACCTTCCAGGTTGAACACTAAAAGCACCTGACAGCCTCTGAATTCCACCTTGCTGTGAGGAGTGTGAAGATCTGACAAATCTGGGTTTCAGAAGATACCTCAGAAGCTGATAAAAATGAAATGCTTAGTACCTAAACAGCATCTTCTATCCAAAAACCTCTTGGAGGCTCGAAGTCGTAGAATCACTGAACGCACTGGGTTGGAAGTGACCTCTAGAGGTCATCCAGTCCACACCACAACCCCACCACCCGCCCAGTAAGCAGGGGAATTATGTGATTTTAATAAATGTAATCACTTCTAGTAAATGGGACCCAACACTTCAGTCATAGAAACACGGAATGGTTTGGGTTGGAAGGAACCTTAGAGATTATCTAGTTCCAACCTTCCCACCATGGGCAGAGGCATCTTTCTCTAGACCAGGCTGGCTCAAGGCCCTGTCCAACCAGTCCTCAGTCAGGGCAGGAAGTCCAGAGCACATCAGCAACAAGGGGCACGAAGCCTCCCAGAGCTATGCAGACATCCCCACAGACATAAATGGGAAGAATTAAAATTGTCTAATCTGGAGAACCCTAAAAATACTGCCCTCAGATTGCAACAGAAAAGAAGGCTCTGGGGAGACCTTAGAGTGTCCTTCCAGTACTTGAAGGGGGCCTACAGGGAAGCTGGAGAGGGACTTTTTACAACAGCATGAAGCACTAGGGCAAGGAGTAGCACTCTGAAACTAGAGCAGGGGAAGATTTAGAGTGGACATTAGGAAAAAGTTATTTGCTATGAGCATGGTAGAACACTGGAACACGTTGCCCAGGGAGGTGGTGGAAGCCCTGTCCCTAAAGACATTCAAGGTCAGGCTTGATGGGGCTCCGAGCAAGCTTCTCTAGTTGGGGATGCCCTTGCTTACTGCAGAGGGGTTGGACTGAGTGACCTGCAAAGGACTCTTCCAACCCAATGCAGTCTATGGTTTTATGAACAGGCCCAACAATCAAATGCACTTGAAAAACAGCTCACAAAGTCACCCATGGCAAGCTGATCCAAAAGCAATTTTCCATTGACACTGGATTAAAGTGACCAAACCATGCGAGGAACTGCACCCATCAGCTGAAGAACCACTAAGCCCAGACAGTTCTAACCCAGCAAGCCAAGAAGGATCATCCAGACAGATGAAAGGCTAACAAAACTAACTGGATTTTTCTTCCATAGTTGGGCTTCAGTGGAGCACAAAGAATCCATGGCAGTAAAGAGGCAATTCCCAGCTCTCAGTGATTAAAACAGCAACCCCCCCCCAGCTCAGGCTGCCTGGCTCCTCATGGGTGCCTGGCGTGCCCATGCATGCATGCACACTCACATCATTAGCTCAGCCTGCAAAGTGATGCTCTCAGCTGTCAGAAGAAAAGCTGCTGGCTGAAATCAGCTTTTCATTTTCCTATATAAAACCCTAAAACCTTCCACTAAAAGATCAGCTTTTTATATCTACTCCCTGCTTTGTTTAGCCTGCCCAAAGCAGGACAGTTTGTGGCACAGGATGGAAGAACCACACCCTAGTGGCTACAGAATCTCCACGGTTTTAATAATTTAATAAAAAGGGCAGAACCATTCAAACAGAATTGTTTAAAACCATCTTTAGGTAAAAATGGAAAATGGGGCCCTGAATCAGGAACATAACAGGAGCAGGGAGCCAACATCCCATGCTTGGGAATATCCTTGGGTAGGCACCAAGTCTAACAGACATTTCCTGCTCCCACAGAAATGTTCAAATTCACCCATTTTAATGGCAAGGAAAATAAATCTGGATACCTCCAGACATCAACCACTGCTATCCTGGGGTCAAGACTCAAAGTGCTCTTCACCTCATTTTACAAACAAAAAGAGGGAAGGAAAAGAAGCCTCCCTGGGCACTCCTCTCATCCTTTTTTTGCCAGACTTCAGTATTTTCTCCTTAGTTTCCAAGAATGGAATAATTGAGTCTCTCCTCCAAACAATGCAGCCATTAGCTGCATTTTTGAGCCCTCTCTGGTTCTGCTGGCAGGTGGCTTGCAGCCAAAGCATTTCAGTTTGCAGACAGGTTGGACGGTAACACCTGTTTCTATTACAGCAGCACCCATGGGTAATGCACTTCAATTGTCACCATCTCCAGTGACAACCTTTCATCACAACATCAGTGAGCTTCCCTAATTTTCCCAGAGACATTTGCCTCATTTGCATTGTTCCCCTGAGCCTCTCCTTATTTTTTTTCCTCCCTTTAAAAATCTTCGTTCCCCCTCAAAGCTCCACAGCTCTGAAGTCTTCCGCTCTCAGGGAGCACCGAGGGAAAGCACAGCTCCAAGGTTAGGTTTTATTTCTGGCTGCATCTTGAAAGCCAAAAGGTATTTTTAATGTTTTAAAGCCTGTAGATGAAATATGTATCAATGAGGTTGACAGGCACTGATGCCATAAGACACTCACAACCAGGGATTTAACAGGCTGACAGGCTCCTCCACGAGCATTTCTCACACACTCAAGAGTTTAGTTTGTATTTTTACTTTTAAAGAGAGAACTTGGAACACAAGTACCCAACTCCAGCATCCACCAAGCACTGCTCCTGCTGTAGCACATCCTTACTCTGCATCCAGACATTTCTACTTTTTGCTTATTTTTTATTCCTATTCATGATTTTAATATACTTATTCCACAAAAATGATCCAAAGGCTGGAGCCCCTCTGCTATGAGGACAGGTTGAGAGAGCTGAGGTTGTCCAGTATGGAGAAAATAAGGCTCCAGGGAGACCTTCTGGTGGCTTTTCAGCACTGAAAGAGGCCAAGAAGAAAGATGGGGCCAGACTTTTGAGAGCAGGGCCTGTTGTGACGGGACAAGGAGTGACAGTTTGAACTAAAAGATGTAGGTTCACACTAGAGAGAAGGAAGAATTTATTCACTGTGAGGGTGACAAATCACTGGCCCAGGCTGCCCAGAGAGATGGGAGCTGCCCCATCCCTGGAACCGTTGCAGGTCAGGTTGCTTGGGGCTCTGAGCAACCTGCTCTGGATGCAGATGTCCCTGCTGCCCTTCCATCCTAAAGCATTCTGTGACTCTGACCTGCTTCTACACAGACACAGAAGGGCACAGAGGGTCCTTGTCTGGGTGACAGTGAAAGCACACTCCTGAGCATTCAGGCAGGGTGCAGAAAGCTACCTTCCAACGTGCATTTCTTCAAAGAGACCAGAACTTATTTGAGGTTTTCCACTTGGGCAGTGACCTTGGCAAGGCTTTCCAAGACTTAACTCTGAGGATCATGTCAAATGTGGCCCACACCAAAAGCTAGAGAAAGGGCCACAATGTCCAAGAAGTCATTCTGGAAACATGTTCACCATGGCACACATCACCCTTTGTCAACAGGCTACAACTAACTGAGGGGAAATTCCCCAGCTTGAGAGCCTATCAGTTTCCATATCCAGGAAGATGCCACACTCAAGAGCAAAATCCAGAATCGAAGAATCATTTTGGTTGGAAAAGACCTTGGAGATCATCAAGTCCAACCATTAACCCAGCACTGCCAGGTCACCACTAAATCATCTCTCCAGTGATGGGGACTCCACCACCGTCCAGGGCAGCTTGTCCTTGGGAAAGGAATTGTTGCTCATGTCCAATCTAAACCTCCCCAGCATAACTTGAGGCCATTTCCTCTTGTTCATCACTTATTCTAGCGAGAAGAGACCAACCCCCACCTGGCTCCAACCTTCTTCCAGGGAACTGTAGAGAGTCAAAAGGCCTCCCCTCAGTCTCCTTTTTCTCCAGGCTGAACAACCTTGGTTCCCTCAGCTGCTTCTCACAAGGCTTTTGGTCTAGAGCCTTCACCAGCTTGATTGCCCTTCTTTGGACAACTTTGTTGTTTTTCTTCCTTTCCTCTCAGAGGAGTTCAAAAGCTCTTTACCCAGTCCAAACCCAACCACCCAGAATCCAGCCCACCAACGTGCCAAGCAGGTCTTACTGCCAAGATGAGAACAATTATGTAAAGTCAGAACTTTCTCTTACAGTTTCTACAGAATCTGAGCAGGCAGAGCAGCACCTGGGGCTGACACATCACAACCTTCTTTCTGCTAAGAACACTCCAGAATGCTCAAGAGAACCACACGTGGTTTCTCTCAGGTTGCTGTGCTGGTTTTGCAGCCATGGGGCACGGGACCAGCGTCAGGGTCAAGGGTGTCAGCTGTGGGCATTAAGCAGGAGGTGTGACACGGCACTGAAGCGTCCTGCCTCCCACTGCTCCTGGTGTGGTGTCAGAGAGCTAAGGTGTTCCCCAGTCTCACAGGCACTGGTGCTGTAGAGCCAAAGAGGCTTTGGAGGGTCCATGCCTGTCATCAGCACAAGGGCCTGTCCTTCCAGGCTCAGGCACACAACTGCAGCACTGTGTCAGTTAGAAAAGACCTCTAGGAACGGCTTGGGTTGGAAGGGGCCTTAAAGATCACCTAGTGCCAACATCCCTGTCATGGGCAAGGACACCTTCCAAAGGACTTGACTGCTCAAGGCCTCATCCAACCTGGCCTTGAACACCTTCAGGGAGGGGATATCCACAGACTTCCTGGGCAGCCTGTGCCAGTGTCTCACCACCCTCCCTAGAGAGAATTTCTCCCTAATCTCCAGTCTAAATCTCCTCTCCTCCAGCTTCAATTCATTCCCTTCTGTCCTATCACAACAAGGCCTTGTAAAAGTCTCTACCCAGCGTTCTTGTATGCCCCTTCAGGTACTGGAAGGTAAACTGACCATGCCTAGGAGGCTGCAGTGGGGTGGGATCAGTCTCTCTCCCCTGCTGTCTGGTGACAGGACAAGAGGAAATGGCTGGAACTGTGCCGGGGAGGGTTCGGTTGGACATGAGGAACAATTTGTTTGCTGCAGGAGTGGTCAGGCACTGGCACAGGCTGCCCTGGGAGGTGCTGGAGTCACCGTCCCTGGAGCTGCTCAAGAAAGCTGTGGGCATGGCACTGTGGGACAGGGTTTAACAGCCATGGTGGTGTCAGGCTGATGCTTGGGCTTGACAATTGCTAAGATCTTTTCCAACTGAACAGTTCTTTGATTCTGGGTTGCCATTCTCTCTCCTTGGAGTCCAGTTTCACCTTCTCTGCACCACAGAAACCAGATGTCTGGCAGGATGCTGACCACACACTGGCTTCCCTGAAAACAGCTCATCTGGATCTCCCCCTAACAAAACTCACCATCTTCCACTTCAACCCTATCAGCAGTTCACACCACTGCATTTCCATACCCAGAGTGCTCTGATATGGAAGTCACTCCCAGGAGGAAAGGAACCCAAGTTATTTTTGGCGATCACCATCCACCTTTCAATAAGCCATTCAAAGCCAAAGAGGTTTTATCTGTTAGGTGCAACAGGAGGCCTCAGAAGTGTGAGCGGTTAAAGGTCTGAAGGTGAAGCACTCCTTGTGTGGCTTGAGCACAGCCAAGCCTGTCCAATGCTGGGGCCTCAAGGACAACAACTGTAGCTTTTCACTTTCTCAGCAAACTGAAGTCATTATTTACAGTTTGGGATTAAAAATAAAATAAGCTAAAGCCCAACCCCCCACGACAATTCAGAGATCTGCCAGAAAGAAACGTGCCGGTTGATACAGACCCCTAATTAATTGCCTTTTGGTACCAGTCACTGAGAAGCTGTTAAGGAGTGACAGAAGCAGGAAAGAGCAAGCAGGGATCTCATCTGCTTATGTCTGCTTGCCCTGGCTTCAGCTGATCCCTTCCATCCACCACTCTGCCTCGTAAGCCTCCAGCTGTACTGCTTGTGTTCAGCAGGGCTACAAGACTGGGTCACCAACGGAACAGAAGGTGCTCCATTATTCTTCTATGCACTTCACTGCTGAGCTTTTAACCACAGTAATTATGCTTCAGCAGGGCCTCGTTTCTCTCCTCTGACAGCTCTGAATTCATCACACTGCCCCAGTGCCTGGACAATTCATACCTGTGCAGGGTGAAGAGGTGCATCTGTGGCTGGGGAGCGAGCAGCAGCTTCTCCTAAGTGGAGAATCCATGGCTCAGACTTCAAAGAAGTTTTAATCCAGTTTCTTGGTTTCCTAAAAACACTTTTGGCTTTCATAAGCCATCTGATACAGATAATCTAGCCCACATGGCCCTTCTGCAGTGTGCAGACCACCCACACACACTCCAGAGAAACATTACCCTAGTGTGACATCACAGCCAGCAAACCCTTCTGCTACGGTGTTGGGACCAACCACCTACTGCCACCAAATGCAGGACACCTTTCCAAGCAGCAGATTCATAATTTGGGCATCCAATTACAGAACCCCAGAATCTGTATGGTGAGGGTTGGATGGGACCTCTGGAGATCATCCAGTCCAACCCCCCTGTTAAAGCAGGGCACTCACAGCAGCTTGCCCAGCAGCACAATGACCAGAAGGGTTTGGAAGCTTCCCAGAAGAGGAGGCTCCATAACCTCTCTGGGCAGCCTGCTCCAGGGCTCCAGCACCCTCACAACAAAGAAGTTTCTCCTCCTGTTCAGGGGGAACCTCCTGGGTTCCAGTTTGTGTCTCTTGCCCCCATCATGTCTCTGGGCACCACTGACAAGAGTCTGACCACATCCTCTTGCCCCCCACAGCTCCTTTATCTCTTGCTGAGCATTGCTCAGCTCCCCTCTGGGGCTGCTCTTGTGCAGGCTTTCAGCCTTTGCTCCTTACAGAGCTGCTGCAGGCCTCTCAGCAGCTTTGAAGCCTCCCCTGGACTCTCTCCAGTAGTTCCCTGTCTCCCTTGAACTGGGGGCCCGGCAGCAGACCCAGTACTTCAGATGTGGCCTTTCTAGGGCAGAGCAGAGGGGGAGGAGAACCTCCCTTAACCTTCTGTCTACATTCTCTTCATGCACCCCCAGAGACTTTTGGTCTTCTTGGCCACAAGGTCACGTTGCTGGCATTCAGGGAACTTGTTGTCTGCCAGCCACCCAAGTAATGCAAGGTACACAAGACTCTCAGCTCTGCCCCTGCTCTGGTGTTTCCGAGGGAGGACACACACAAAGCAGATGAGAAGCTTTGTTGTGGCAATGCAGAACTCTCAAACACATCACCAGCCCATAGACTCCCATCTCTGTTCAATTTCAATGCCATTTTTTGTTATCTGATGCACTGGACATTGGAAAAGTGGTCACAATAAATCCAGACAGCAATTCCTGTCCTGACAGTAACTCTGTAACTCTGCTGGTGGGCACTGGGAGGTGGGAAGGGGCTTCTGGACTCACCTGTTGAACTTCACTTTCTCCATTTGATATCTTCTCAGTGTACACAAAGGAGTTGAATATCCTCTGCAAGAGAAATCAGAAAGGATGTGTAAGTGAGGCTTTGTCATGAATGTCACATTAAAGCAGGTCCAAAAGGCACAGCAGGGAGGAAAGGACCATTTCACCTGGGGAGCCCAAGGGGCATCCCACCTCTGTAGAAGTGTATGTGGAGCTGTATGAAGAGGCTGGGTTTGGTTCCAAAGGTAAAGACAAAAGAGGTTTATTTAGAAACGTCTGTTCATTTACCAAACTGACACAAGATACTAAAAAAAGTGCTGCACAGGAGAAAGCTGCTGCTGTGCAAGCCAAGCCTGCTCTCCAGTGCCAGACATTCAACCCAACACCGCTGTTTCTCAAAGGCCTTGTTGCTTCCAGCTACCACACCAGAGGCTGCGAGCAGAATTTAGACACATTTGGTATCTGGCAAAGAGAAAAGTAAGACCTGTTTTGAACAGAACCAGAGTGAGCTGACTGATGGCAAGAGAAGAAGGATGTACCAGGAGACAGAAGCGAGAGCTGTGTCTTCCCCTGGAAAAGCTTCACCTCTGTTCCCAGAGGGACATGAGTGACAGCCACGCTGCCAGCAGCGTTCACTCACAGTGGGAAGGTGGAGAAAAAAAACACTCAGCACCTTTTTAATGTTCTGCTTTCATTCTGAAAAAGAAGATTGGAAGGATCTGAGTTACACTGACAGCATTCCTGACTCCAGAGCTGGAGCATCCAGTAAGTCCACCAGCTCTTCACATTATTAGCAGTAACAACTGCAATTCCTAATGCAGTCTAAAGTTCCCCCAAATCCAGTGTAATCATTGCTCCTCAGCTCCACGACATTTGCTGATGCAGCTTTAGCTGACTTCTCCCTGGTGAGACTAGATGCTGGCAGAACCAGCCTGGAAAGCCCTTTGCTGTGCTCTGCTCCACTCAAAATCATCACTTTGCCTTATCCTCTCCCTCCTGAGGACTTGAGGAATTCCAAAAATTCGCACTCCTAATTCTAAAGAAGCATTTGGAAGGGCAGCAATAAATCTTCTCAGTTTACAAGTCTCAGAGAGCCAAGGAGGGGTGGAGGGAGAGCTGGTGGAGAGAAGGAAAAGGTATCAGCTCTTGAAAGCTGCCTGTACATTGACACTTCCTCTCCTTCCAGAGCTTTGTTTAAAGTTCTGCTTGGGCACTTTAACTACAAACATGTTGGCTGCTTCTTTCTTTCTTTCTTTTTTTTTTTTTTTAATCCCTTTCACGAGATGAAAAGATAATTTAAACATCAGAAGGAAATACATTAAAGCATGCCATTTTGATGCAAAATGTTTTAAATGACTCGAATTTTTCTCTCCATGCAGCACTCAGTCTGCAGACATCAAAAGGAGCAAGGAGGAAACAGACTGTCAGCTACCCAGAATGGAGCTCCCTGTCCTCAGCACAAAGCTGACCTCGCTCCTCAAGTCCCAGAGGAAAGCCAGAGACCATTATACAGTTGTGTAAGAGCCACAGTGCCAGCAGGGATTTCTTTGGCCACTGGGCTGGCGTTTTAACCTCTTTTTGCTTGATTTAGAACCCACCCAACTTTATGGTATCTTCTGCTCTGAGTAAAAGCTCTGTGCGTGGCTGAGAGCAGAGAGCAGCAGCAGCAGCAGACTGAACACCGAGTCAAAAGTGAGAACCCATCCAGGGAAACGAGAGCACTCCGAAGCTACACACTAACTGCTCAGCCCCTGTCGGGGTCAGAGGTGTGGGGGGGACACCTTCTGGCTCTCTACTTCCAACCCCCAGGTTGGTCTCTTCTCCCTAGTAACAAGTGATAGGACAAGAGGAAATGGCTTCAAGTTGCCCCAGGGGAGGTTTAGGTTGGACATTAGAAGAAACTTCTTCCCTGAAAGGGTTCTCAACCACCGGAACAGGCTCTTCAGGGAGGTGACTGAATCCCCATCCCTGGAGGAGTTTAAAATATGCAGACATGTGGTACTGTGGGACCTGCTTTAGTATCAACTTTGGTAGAGCTGGGTTCTGGTTAGACTTGATCTTAAAGGTCTTTTCCAACAAAAAACAATTCTGCGATTCTAGTGGGGATATCTGCTCCCTCTTTGAGAGCTCCTACACAGGACCTCACCTAAAGCCAACATCACCTCGCTGCTCTACTTAAGCTAACCTCACCAACTGAAAAAGTGACCTGCCTTTAAGTGGAAAACCAGAGCGAAGTAGCAACTTCCAAATGAAGCTAAGGGCACTTAGCAGACCCAAAAAACAGCTCCACAAACTGACCAAATCAGTCCAAACACTTAGGAGAACTTGCCCTTTGGAGTTTACACACCGTAAACATCTGTATCTTATTCTTCCCCTCTCCTCTGTTCACTTGAATCTGCTGAGCAGATGGCAGCAGCCAACAGGAACCACCACCCACGTGTTTGATGAGAGGCTCACCCTGGATTATTTGCCCCTACCCCATCACCACTTGCAGCCTCGGTGCATAGTGACAGCAACCACTGCACGGGTTCAGCATCCAGCTCTGCCCCCTCCGAGCTGCTGCTCCACCAGGCCCGGAGCTGGCTGCATCCCCTGCATCCCCAACACCTTGTCAAGCCATAAACCAATACTTTATTGCACTTTCCTCCAACCCCTGCCTCTTTTTTGCTGTCATTAGCTGCTCTGAATTTATGATGATCTCTATTAAATATTGATGTTCTTGCTGAACATTGGTCAGCTATGTTGAGTGGCTCCAGAGGAGCTCAGGGGGCTGGAGCACCTCTCCCACAAAGAGAGCTGGGGTTCAGCTTCACAGTTGAGCTGCAGCCCTGCAGGTGCCACAATAGGCCTGCAGTGCTTCTACTACTCCGGCGGTTTGGTTTCATCAAGACACAAAGTCTTTTGACTCAAAAAATAAACAAAGGCAACTTTTTTAGAGTTTTGAGTTGGAAAAAAACCTCCGAGTCCATCTGCTGACCTAACACCACTGTGGCCACTAAACCACGTCCACAGGTTTCTTGAACACCTCCAGGGATGGTGACTGCACCACCTCCCTGGGCAGCCTGTGCCAGTGCCTGACCACTCTTTCAAAGAAGAAAATTTTCCTAATATTCAATCTAAAAAATTCTTTAGAAATATTTTCCGTTCCAAACTCTGAATTCAGTGTCAAACTGGAACAGAAAGTTCCACCTCAACACAAGGATAAGTTCTTCACTGCGAAGGTGCCAGAGCCCGGGAGCAGGCTACCCAGAGAGGCTGTGGAATCTTCTCTGGAGAGATCCCAAAGCCACCTGGGCAGTGGGATCTCGGTAAACCTGCCGTGGGTACCTCTCCTTTAGCAGAGGGGCTCGGACTGGGTGACCTCCAGCGGTCCCTCCCAACCCTAACCATGGTTCTGTGAAGATCTGGTTCAGCAATCAGCGTTCTGTTACAGCTGTTCTGTGCTGCCACAGCTCACCCTGCACGCCACCAAGTTTTGCTTCGCTCACTTCAGCTGTTTCCAGCACAAAGCTCTGTGTTGCAGACACAACGTTCCGAAGTAAACAGCACGGAAAATGACATCAAACCTTAGGAGTTTTGAAGCATCTGGATTTTCCGTACCTCGGGCCAAGGGCAAACGTCACAAGTGCCATTAATCCCAGATTTAGCCAGGTCAGGGAAGTGTAATTCTCTTCCCAAATTACTCAAAGCGTGGAGACGCTCCGAGCAAACCAGCACTTGCCTAGCTGCCTGTGTCTGACTCTTGCTGCTTTCCTCTGACATTTAAGCTCAGCGAGGGGCAGGCAGGGGCTGAGCACAAAGCCTTGTGCCATCCCCCGGGGCCTCCGGCAACTCCTGAACGAGCATCATCCCATCACTCACGCTCCTGATCCTCCCCTTCCCCTGCCGAACTCGGCACCCACATTTAGCTACGCAAACAGAAGAGACATTCACGGCATCTGCAGGGACCACGGCAGGGTTCCTGGTGCTCTGGGACAGCTCTGGGGCATGCAGGCTTCAGGAGAGCTGAGTGAGGGCTACCCATGAGCCTGCAGAATCATAGAATGGGTTGGAAGGGACCCTAAAGATCACCAGTTTCAACACCCCTGCCACGGGCAGGCACACCTCCTACTACAGCAACTCGCTCAAGGCCACATCCAGCCTGGCTCAGAACACTGCCAGACCTGGAGCCTCCACCGTGTCACTGGGCAACCTGTTCAGTGCTTCCTAATGTGTCATCTAAATCCAGCTTCTTCCAGTCTGAAGCCATTATCCCTCGTCCTCTCACTCCATGTCTTTGTAAAAAGTCCCTCCCCAGCTCTCCTGTAGCCCCTTTCAAAGACTGGAAAGGTTGCTAAAAGGTCTCCCCGAAGCCTTCTCTAGGCCGAACACCACCTCAGGTCTCTCAGACCTGCCTCACAGTAGAGGGCTTTCAGCCCTTGGATCATTTTTATTACCTCCTCTGACCCCACTCCAACAGATCCATGTCTCTGCGGTGCTGAGGACTCCAGAGCTGGCCCCAGCATGGCAGGTGGGGTCTCTGCAGAGCAGAGGGGTGGAATCTCCTCCCTCCACCTGCTGCCCATCCTGCTGGGGATCAGCCCAGCAACAGTTAGTTGGCTTTTTGGACTGCAAGAGCACATGATGACAGCCTGGATGGAGTCCTGAGAAAGCTGGAGCTGGTTTTACAAGCACACATTTCCAACAGGTTAGAGACTCTTGGTTTCCGTAGCTCTTTAATTACCTGTCTGGGTCAAAGCACTTGCAACTTCCTGGAAAATAATCTTCTGCAGTACCTAGAGATACCCTTTAAAGACTTTGAAAGCCACCAAGAGCTTCTTGGTGCCACCAGCTAGCCTCACTTCTAGCTTTGGACAGCAGGACAAATATTTGACAGGTGAGATAAGGCAGGAAGTGATTAGAGGACCCAAGGACAGACATCCTTAAGGCTGGGATGGGGAAGATTTGAGCCACCACCAGCTAATGTCTCCCACAGGTGGCATCTGACAGTGATGAATGGGCTCAGCATCCAAACCTGCATCTCCAGGTGGGGTGGAATCAGGTTTCCATCAAGTCAGAGATAAGGAAGTAGCTCCAGTTAGCTTTGTCATGTGCCAAAACAAGGCTAAGATGACTTTTAGGCATGATTTGAAGCTGAAGGCAACTCAAGTTTTCAGTCTGGGAGATTACTCTAAACCGAGTTTAGCACAAAAAGTAAAACATTCACTGGCTTGTTCCCTCAGTTCCTTGAGATTAAAATTAAATCAGCAGCAATGGTGGTGAGAAAACACTTCAAAAGCCCCCAGACTGACTGTCAGCACTGCATCAAAATAAACAAAAAAGCCACCACTCCCAAATCCCCAAGGTCCCCAGCCAAATACAAGCACCAACTGCTCTGCAGGGCATTCTACCATTTGCACATTGTTTTATTTGCCAGAGAAGACCCAAATCCATCTTCCTATCGACAGACAAATAGACAGAAGACAGAGAAAATGAGAAAAGGAGGAAAATCCAAACCCAAAAGAGAGAGAATCAGCAAAAACAAAACCGAGAGGAAGAGAATTAGGAAAAACAAAACCAAACAGAGAGAATCAGGAAAAACAAAAACAAAAGTAGGACAATCTGGAAAAACCAAAACAGGGAGAATCAGGAAAAACACAGAGAGACTTGGGAAGACAGAGACAGGATTAGTGATTAGTCAAATATCCACTTAGCTGTAAATACGTTGGTGCCGGTTTGCCATCTGCACTAGAAGACATCCAAACAATACGGCAAAACCCCAACTTTCAGCAGATTTAGGCTGTAGACTGCTGGTACCTGACAAATTTGGGTACTGCAGGGTGAAAATAAAGCTGTAATACTTTAAAAAAACACACAAAACCCAGTAGCAAAATGCACATGCATTAGCTCAGCAGGGCTGCAACACGGTTTAAACTTTGAGCAGCTACTAACCAGAGTCCTGTTTCTTGTTTTAAAGGTTGGTGTTTTAAAAAGCGGTGAGCAAACAAATATCCAACAAATCCTTTCTCTCCTGAAGCTCACTGAGAGGGACTGTTTGGAGTGAAACCTGCGGCTCCTGCCTGGGGTTTATTTTTGCAGTGTCTGAAGCCGTATCACGTTCTGTTTTGTTACCATTTTCTAAACCCGAGAAACATTAAATAGTGGCTTCCCAGGAGAGCGGGGACATGCTTTCTGTTTCTCCTCTAAGAAAATTTACAATATACAGAGAAGCAGCTAAAGTAAACTGGAGGAAAACACAGGGAAAGGCAAAACCACTGCGATGAGAGCCTGGTGGACAGACCCCGCTCAGGCCAGGAACAGACGCGGCAGCTACAGGCCTATAAGGACCAGAATCAGGTAATTGTCTGGGTCGCTGAAGACCTCCCAGAGCATCGAGTCCAACCATCAACCTGAGACCACCACAACAGTTACACCGTGTCACAAAGTGCCACGTCCACACACTTCTTGCACGTCTCCAGGGATGGTGACTCCACCACCACCAGATGATCTCTAGAGGTGACCTGCAACCCCTAGCACTCCGATGCAGAAGGGGAGATGGTAGCTAGGAATGACAATAATCCCAAACTAAGCAGAGCACCATTTTTATAACATGTTTCCTTGGGAAACTTCAGGCATTTGGGAGGAGAGAAAACTACGGAAAACTGAGGGACTGCCAAAAATGCAATCAAAAACCAGCAGGTTTTTTTTGTCCTCTTTTTTTTTTTTCCAGGGGACCAGAAAAGAAAGGAAAAAAGAGAGGGGGAAATACTCTGAGAAAATGAGTTCCACATGTTAAAAAGCTTATTCCTTTAGCCAGTGCCACTTGACTATGGTCCTACTCACGACAGCGTCTGGGGCAGTGTTTCAGAACAAGAGAAGTTCTGCTGCCCAACCTCCAAATAGAAAGCAGATGCTCTTCTCAACAGGATGGGGTTTGCCCTCCCTACACTTACTCCTCATCCCAGCCTCTAGTGTGTGGGTTTTTTTAAGGCTGGGAATGTTTTGATTACTGGGTATTGTTCAACTGGCTGCATTTTGTTGAGAATGTAAATTTGAGCATCTATCGGGAGCAAAATTGACCTGAAATTTCATCCCAGTGGGAGAAGCCTATGCTTCGTTTTGCTGGTTTGCTTTCAGGCTCATGTCAAAATGACTAACTAAAGATGAGGAAATGTTTAAGCAGCAGACCAACCCAGAGATGCATTTCCATGGCCAAAAGAGCTTTGGGATTTCAGTCTAATTACTGGGCCTGTTCAATTTGGTCGTGAATTCAATATACTGCAAGCAGGCAGAAGAAACATAGAATTACAGAACGGTTGGGTTGGAAGGGACAATCATCTCATTCCAATCCCCCTGCCATGGGCAGGGAACCTCCTGCTAGAGCAGCTTGCTCAAGGCCCCATCCAGCCTGGCTTTGAAGACTTCCAGGCCTGGAGCCTCCACAGCTTCTCTGATCAACCTATTCTGGTGCCCCACCACCCTCGTGGGATAGAATTTACTCTTCATGCCTTACCTAAATCCAGCTTCTTTCAGCTTGAAGCCACTGCCCCTCATCCTGTCACTTCATGCCCTTGTAAAAAGTTCCTTCCCACCTGTCCTGTAGCCCACTTCAGATACTGGGAAATGAGGAGGTCTCCCTGGAGCCTCTTCTTCTCCAGCTGAACAACCTCAACTCTCTCAGCCTGTTCTTACATCAGAGGTGCTGCAGCCCCTGGACCATGTTCACCAACTCCTCAGGCCTGCTCCAATAGGTCTAATGTCTCTCCTGTGCTGAAGACTCCAGATCTGGTCCCAGCACTGCAGGTGAGGGCTCAGCAGAGCAAAGGGCAAGAATCACCTCCCTCAACCCAGTGGCCACACTTTTTTTGTGTTTTCTCAACATGGTTCAACCATGTACTGTGTGATTTTACAGCAAAGTCTGAAAGCCCAAACCTTTGGGGGGCACACAGACACCCAGGGAGAGCACATGAGTTTCCTCATCTGTTTAACACATCCAAGGCAAAAGCTGATAGGGTTTGTTTGGAGAAGTGCTGCAGCACAGGAACGCTAAGGCTGGAGTGAGGTGTTGAAGAGATCTACTTGAATCAGAAAAAAAAATAATAAATCCAAGACCAGCAAACTTAAACAGAGGAATTTATACTTCATAAATCACAACACCAAACTCCTGTGTGTAAAATGAATGGGCTGATGCTAATGTAACTGCAGAGCTGTTTGCTTTAAAGGTCCAAGAGTATCATTTTTCAGGATCTCTCAGCAGGAACCATCACCATCCAGACAATAAATAGCCTGATAACAGCCTTCCCCTGCAACTGCTGCTGCTCTTTCTTAACCATGACTGTCTAATATTGACCCACACTGAAAGACACAAAAAGCTTCAAACTTGAACACAGAGCTGTCAGTTTTCAGCTGCTTCCATGCAAGGCACTGACTCTTTTTTTTAAAAACAATGGATCACAGAATGGTGTGAGTTGGAAGGGACCTTGAAAATCATCTAGTTCCAATGCCCGTGCCACGGGCAGTGACACCTTCTATTAGCCCATGTTGCTCAAGGCTTATCCAGCCTGGTCTTGAGCACCTCCAGGGTGGGGGACATCCACACTCTCCCTGGGCAAGCTGGTCCACTGTTTCAACACCCTCACTGTAAAGAATTTCTTTCTAATATCCAGTCTCAATCTCCCATCTTTTAGCCCCTGTAAAAAGTCCCTTCCCAGATTTCTTGTAGTCCCCCTTCGGGTACTGGAAGTCTTCTTGGAGCCTTCTCTTCCCCAGCCTGGACAGCCCAACCTGTAACTCTCTGTATGAGTCAGTGTCTGGAATAAAACGTACAGGAGAACTCTTGTAACACTATTTTCTGTTAATAACTATTGCCTAGTTCTAACCCCTCCACCACAGGTCTCTAAGGACACCTTCCACTAGGCAGGATTGCTCAAAGCCTTATCCAACATTGTGTTGAACACTTTCAGAGCTGGGGCATCCACGACCCTTCTGGACAACCTGGTGCAGTGCCTCACTACCAAGAATTTTCATTCTACTTCTGTGCTACTGAGAGGAGAATTACCCATCAAGCAGCACTGGAAACAGCTATTACTGCTCTCGCCTCCGGAATGGGGGAGGAACGAGTTCAGGGAGCAAGCAGGCTAACAGACTCATTTCCTGACAACTTCTCCTCGAGTGTTTTATGAGCCAGAAGACCACCTGATGCCATCAACAAGATTAAACACAACTACAAAAGCACTACCTGCCCCCACCCCAACAAAAAAAAAAGTGACATGAAAGTAGCAAATAATTGCCAGGTCGACAATGCAAAGAAAATAATCTCTAGAAGAAACTGCTCAACCACTTTCCCAAGTCAATTGCTAGCGTTCATCTAAAGTCAGTGACGACCTTGAAGCAGGGAGACTTCTAATGACCTCCTCGTGTCAACCTCCAGGCTGCACAGAACAGCAGGCAGAGGCAGTGCTGGCCCAGGGCACACAGCTACTCACCTTCGGCTGGCTCCTGCAGGATGCAGGTCAGGCAGCCCCTAGGACCGTTTTGCCCTTGTCCTCCCTTGTGTTTAACTTCTTATCTCGGGACACAGAAGGAGGTTGAGCCACCCGTTGCAAACAAATGTAGTTCTCTGGCAAAAGCAGAGCCATTCGACGTTATCGCTCCTCAAAAAAACCATTAAATTTACAGATTGGGACTAAGGGGAGGCCAATTGAATTCCTACAGCACTTCAAAGCAATTTGCGCATGAATGCAAGCATTTATTCTTCTCATTAAAAGAAAAAAAAAAGCAAGGGAAATAGCAAGACATCATTTACATGAAAGAGAGGGGAGCAAGACAAAAGCCAAAACAAAACCCAACTACCAAAACTCAAACAAAACTTCCAGCGTTAATCAGCAGCAGAGCAGATTCCAAGTCCGAAAAGGGAAAGAAAGCTCCAGATTTAATGAGGGAAGGCGCTGAAGAAGAGCAAAACTCTTCTGCTGCCAAAGCCATCCCAGGAGCCCTGGGGAGCAGAGCAGCATCAGCTGGCTGGTGAGGGGGAGTCCTTCATCTTCTGCCCTCCTTGGTTTACAGGCTGAAGAGGCTGAGAGGCACGGGGCCGGGGGCCTCCAGCGCCCTTGACTCTGAGTCCCAGAAGAGGGACAAGTTCCACCAAGGGACCTGCTGAGATGGACAAGGCATGGGCCACAGACACCTGCCACAGGTCATAGGATTGCTTTGGTTGGAAAAGAGTTTTAAAACCATTGAGTCCAAACATTAACTAAGTCTGCCAGTCTGGTGCTAAAACCTTGTCCCTCAGCACCGCATCTCTGCCTCCCTGGGGACGATTTCGCCTCTCCAGGGAATTCAACCACTTCTGTGGGGAGCCTCTTCCTGTGCCTGAGAACCCTTTCAGTGAAGAAGTTTCTAAACCTCCCCTGGTGCAACATGAGGCCAATTCTTCTTGTCCTACCACTTGGTCTCTTCTCCCAAGTAACAACCCCCACTCAATTCCAACCTTCTTTCAGGGAGCTGTAGAGAGTCAGAAGGTCTCTCCTCAGCCTCCTTTCCTCCAGGCTGAGTAACCCCAGCTCCCTCAGCTGCTGCTCACCAGACTTCTTCTCCAGACCCTCCACCAGCTTCATTGCTTTTCTCTGGACATTCTTTAGCACCTTTCTTTGGGTGAGGGCCCTAAAACTGAACCCAGGACTTAGGGTGCTGAGTACATAGCCAATCAGTTCCCTACCCACGCTGGTCACACTGCTGCTGATGCAGACCACCTCAGCACACTGCTGGCTCAGATCCAGGCTGTCCAATCGGTGGTTTCACCTCCTTCTTCCAGTGCAGCCTGATCTAGCTCACTGCAGGGTGGTGAGAGTCACTCCCAACCCAATGCAAGCTGTGAATCTGTGACATCCTAACAACCAAGGGCAGAGAGGGCTTGCCCACACACACTCCTCTCCTATGCCCGTCCCCACCACAGACACCCCCCCAACCCTCACCACCCTTTCACCCTGAGAGAAACACTGCACACTCCAAGGTCACTGCACAACGGCAGGCTTCAGCTAGACACAACTACTGCAGCTGCAGAGAGACCCTGATGTGACACCTCAGTACAGAGCTGTGCAAACGCTGGGTGCGTCTCCCTGACAAACGCTGTCGGTACGCAGGGAGCTGGGATTTAATCAGGGCTTCAAAACAATCTCAGCTCTGCTTATTCCTCTTGCAACTTTAGCATAAATCATATTTTGACACAAGAAGTATAACAGAAGACTGATGAAAAAAAGTCAGAACACAAACCCACTTCTAATCTGCTGCTCCAATTATCTGAATGCTGCCAAACCATTATTAATAATTTTATAGAAAGGACCATGAAAAAATAGCAATGTTCACTGTTTTTTGAATGAACAGCCCAGCTAGCTATTTCCTAGCAAAAATTCAATATTGCAGCCTTCTAAAAATCAGATTTGCTGAAATTATTATACATAGGCTTCATAGATTCATAGAACAGTTTGAAGGGACCCTGAGGATCATCCACTTCCAACCTCCCTGCTGTGCATGGGCAAGTCCATGGGACCAGATGGGATGCATCCTAGGGTGCTGAGAGAGCTGCAGATGAGCTGGCCAAGCCTCTCTCCATCATCTATCAACAGTCCTGGCTCTCTGGAGAGGTCCCTGCAGACTGCAAGCTGCCAACGTGGTGCCCATCCACAAGAAGGGCTGGAAGGAGGGACCAGGAATTTCCAGACCTGTCAGCCTGACCTCAGTGCCAGGCAAGGCTACGGAACAGCTCATCCTGAGAGCAATCACACAGCACCTACAGGATGGGCAAGGGCTCAGGCCCAGCCAGCATGGCTTTAGGAAGGGCAGGTCCTGCCTGACCAACCTCATCTCCTTTCACAATCAGGTTCCCTGCCTGGTGCCTGCAGGGCAGGCTGGGGATGGAGTCTGCCTGGACTCTAGCAAAGCCTTTGGCACCCTCTGCCACAAGCTCCTGGCCAAGCTGGCAGCTCCTGGCTTGGACATATCCACTCTGAAATGGGTCAAGAACTGCCTGGAGGGCAGGGCCCAGAGAGTGGTGGGGAATGGTGCCCAGTCACTAGTGCTGTGCCCCAGGGAGCAGTGCTGGGCCCCATCCTGTTCAGCATCTTTATTGATGACCCGGACAAGGGAATTGAGTCCAGCATCAGGGAGTTTGCAGATGACACCAAGCTAGGAGCAGGAGTTGATCTGTTGGAGGGTAGGAGAGCCCTGCAGAGGGACCTGGCCAGGCTGGATGGGTGGGCAGAGCCCAAGGGGATGAGACTGAACAAGGCTAAGTGCAGAGTTCTACACTTTGGCCACAACAAGCCCAGGCAGTGCCACAGGCTGGGGGACAGAGTGGCTGAGAGCAGGCAGGCAGAGAGGGAGCTGGGGGTGCTGGGGGGCAGCAGAAGAGGAGGCAGCAGTGTGCCCAGGTGGGCAGCAGAGCCAATGGCATCCTGGGCTGGAGCAGGAGCAGTGTGGGCAGCAAGAGCAGGGAGGTCATTGTGCCCCTGTGCTCAGCACTGCTCAGCACACACCTTGAGTGCTGTGTCCAGTTCTGGGCCCCTCAATTCAAGAGAGATGTTGAGGTGCTGGAAGGTGTTGAGAGAAGGGCAGCAAGGCTGGGGAGGGGCCTGGAGCACAGCCCCAAGAGGAGAGGCTGAGGGAGCTGGGGGTGTGCAGCCTGCAGAAGAGGAGGCTCAGGGCAGAGCTCATTGCTCTCTGCAGCTCCCTGCAGGGAGGTTGTGGCCAGCTGGGCTTGGGCTCTGCTGCCAGGCAGCCAGGGCCAGAAGGAGGGGACAGAGGCTGAAGCTGTGGCAGGGCAGGTTGAGGCTGGACCTGAGGAGGAAGTTCCTGGCAGAGAGAGTGACTGGCATTGGAATGTGCTGCCCGGGGAGGTGGTGGAGTCCCCATCCCTGGAGGTGTTCAAGCACAGCCTGGATGGGGCTCTTAGTGTCAGGGTCTGGTTGGTTGGATAGGGCTGGGGGATAGGTTGGGCTGGATGAGCTTGGAGCTCTCTTCCAACCTGGCTGATTCTATGACACCTGTGACTATCTCAGGTTGCTCGATGCCTCATCCAATCTGGCATTGAATACCTCCAGCAAAGGGGCATCCACAACCTCCCTGGGCAACCTGTGCCAGTGCCTCACCACCCTCACTCATGGGGAACAATTCCCTCCTCATGTCTCATCTAAGGGAAGCTTCTTACATGCTCTGAAGCCACTACCCTTGGTAAGGTAGAATTTAATTTCTGTATGGTTGGCAAAGGTTCCAAGTTGTTGAGGGGCTGTATCAGGGTGCAATCTTGTCATCTGAACATCATCCATGCCTCCAGCTCTGCTTGGAAAAACAAACAAGCAAACAAAAGCAAAAGCAAACAAACAAACAAAATGCCTAAAACAATAAAGCAAACAGAAAAAAACCCCAAAAAACAAACAGACCAGAAAACACATAATGGAAGTACGAATTCAGGTTCTGGTTGATGTCATTGCCAACAGGTACATTGGGCTGTACCTATTAAAGAGATCAGAAAACTCCAACTCACACACACACATTATTAGAACTAAAACAACAACAGAGGCAATTAGTATTTTTCTTGCCTTCTGTAAATATTATGACAAGCTGCTCTTCCACAGACCATTTACAAACTACAAAGTGAGCTGCTCCTGGTAAATGAACACAATTAAAACAATTTCTGTTTTAAACCAGAAAAGAATCATTTGACTATTCTTTTTTTTAAATCTAAATTCATGTTTAACTTTGTTTAAGTAGAATATTTCCAAATCTCTGGAGAAAAGGCTGCTAAAAATAAACCTCTGCTGCGATTTCCTTCAGAAGATGCTACTGAGATGAAGTCTCTTATTTCAGAAGCACCCATGCTGATCCTGTGTGCAGTGCTATCTTCATTAAAAACAATCAGGAATCCCTAGGCAAACATTTGCACTTAAAATTACCAAATCTCAGTGTTATGTGGCACTGCAAGGTTTCCTACCACTCATCCATATTTCATTTTTGAGGCTGTTTCAGTGCACATCAAATATTTATCAGTCGAAGGGGTTCTCAAATTAGAATGTTTAATACCAGCTTCTTTCTCAAAAACAGGGTTTATTGCACGTTCAGGAAGCCATCCCAGCTCTCATTTCTGAGATGCTATCAAATTCAGAAATAGGAGATGTCAGAGGAAAGCCTGTACTTGCTACGTGCTGCTGCACTACAACTAGTAGTATTTTACCAAAACCTGATTATTGTTTATAAGCATTATATAATAACTATGCTCTTTACTAATACATGAGAGGGTTCTGAAGCACTGAAACAGGCTGCCCAGGGCACTGGTGGAGTCCCCATCCCTGGAGGGGCTTCAAAGCCCTGCAGACATGGTGACTGGCAGTGCTGGGTCAATGGCTGGACTCCATGATCTTAAAGGACTTCTCCAACCAAAAAAAAATCCTGTGATGAATTGTGCTAAATGGGCATCAAATCCTCGCTCTGGTGGAAGCACAGCTCCTGAAGTTCAAGCTGCACATGAAGAAAGGCCACAAGCTTGTCAAGCCTCATTTGGCACACAAGCCCACCAGGACTGACTGGCAAACTTGGCAACGAATTTAGGGTTAAGGCCGTAGAGAGCCCCCCTCCAAATGGTGGGCCACACAAATTCCCTCTCTTTGGCTTTCCTGTGCAGTTATCTCTGTGCTGCACATCCATCTGAACACGTGGAAGTGATGCTGTAATGCACTTGGGTACCAGGATCAGCGAGTTCAGACAGTGAGCAGAAACAAAGGCATTAAGGCTGCTTTGACTGTAGACACAACTGAGGTAGCTTAATGATACTCCAGGAATAAGTATTTTTGTTGACAAATACTACTACTCTGCTATCACTGTTTGAAAGTGAAGGAACATAGTATTGTTTATTGGACATGAAAAGTTACTTTGATACTGAGAATTAATCTTAATAAATTCTAATGTTAGTAAGTGAATAAATTGCTGATAGCCATAAATTAACTTCACCTTCCTCTTTCAGACTGTAATCTTGTGGTTTAACATCCAAAAGCTTTCCATGACACAGACTGGTTTGGGTTGGAAAGTACTTTTAAAGGTCCATCAACCCCCCTGCAGTCAGCAGGGACAGCTGCAGCTAAAAGCAGGTTGCTCAGAGCCCCAAACGACCTGACCTGGAATGGTCCAGGCATGGGACAGCTACTACTTGTCTAGGCAACGTGGGCTAGAGCCTCAACCTCTAGTTTAAAAAAAAAAAAAAAAAAAAATTGTATCTAGTCTGAATCTACCCTCCTGTGCCACTCACATTGAGACTGGTTGCTTTTGTCACTTCTATATTCCTGTTTTCCCACAAGTGGGAGAGTATCAGAACAGCAGAGAGGTTTAGGAATTTTGAACTGAACTGATGAGTTAGTGTGAAAAGCATAAAAAATGTCTTCCTGCCCTCTAGTTTCAACCTCCCCTCTTTTAGTTTAAGCCATCAGCCCATGTCCTGTCACAGCAGGCCCTGCTCAACAGTTTTTTTAACCAGCCCCTTCAAGTGCTGAAAGGCCAGCAGAAGGTCTCCCTGGAGCCCCTCTTCTCCGCTACAGTTGCACGGAGTAGGTGAGGCAAACAGCAGCAGAGAGATGAGTTAAAGAGCCAAGGAAGCAACCTCTGAAGCTTTCCAACTGCAGCCCCAAGCCCACAAGGTCTGTACTGATGTGAGTGCCTGAGGGTACAGAACAGACCACCAGATATTCACTGCCACAGAACGGTAGGGGTTGGAGGGGACTTCTGGAGAGCATCGACTCCAACCTGGTTTACCTCGAGCAGGTCACACGGCAGCACACCCAGGCAGGTTTTCAGACTGCACCACCCCTCCGGGCAGCCTGCTCCATCACTGTTAAAGTTCTTCCTCATGCTTAGATGGAACTTCTTATGCTCCAGTTTGTGCCCACTACCCTTTGTCCTGTCACTGGGTACCACTGAGAAAAGCCTGGCCCCATACTCCCTGTAAGTGTTTGTACACACGGATGAGATTCCCCCCTCGGTCTGCTCTTTCCCAGGCTCAGAAGCCCCAGTCCTCGCAGCCTTCCCACAAAAGAGAGATGTTCCAGTCCCCTCGGCATCTCGTATCCCCCTTTGCTGTACCCTCTCCACCAAGCCCCGGTAAGCAGAGATCGCTCACTGATCATCACTGAGCCGCCAGCACTGCGGAAGGTGCCGAGGTGCAGCCCAGCTTTGCCAGCCGAAGGGATGAGCTGGGCGCAATCTAACTCTCAGGAACCAGCATAATGCAGCTGGGCAGGCAGAAATTCAGGCATGATCATCACCCAGCACACTG
Organism: Psilopogon haemacephalus; assembly: GCA_013396835.1. Lineage (NCBI taxonomy): Eukaryota > Metazoa > Chordata > Aves > Piciformes > Megalaimidae > Psilopogon > Psilopogon haemacephalus. The sequence continues at coordinate 27,280 of VWZI01020335.1, read as the reverse complement.
CAAGAAAGATGACCGTTCAAAACAATGCCTACCAAGTGATAGAGCTGAGGAAATAAAAGCTCACCAGGCAGTTTTTAAGCCTAACACTCACTCACTCACTGCTCTGTGCTTTGCTGAAACCATGAAAGACCCTTCCAAGGTAAATAAATCAACCACATTTGCAACCTCCTCGAGCCTCCTCGAGACCATCACAACGATGTAAACCAGTACTAGGCAAAACCAGACCTGGCCTCCCGTTTTAACTCTCAACATTATCTTCCCTGCAGTTAACCTGTGTTTTGCTTACTCTCTGGCCTCCTGAACAGCTGCATTTAAGACAAACACCTTTATTAAGCAGATATTGTTCTACCCGTTTACGCAAATAAACATTAAATACTTTAAAAATATATAGGGAAGGAAGGAAGGAAGGAAGGAAGGAAGGAAGGAAGATTGTCTATTTCCTGCCTGCTAAACATTTCCCATAGTAAGCACTCAGGAGAAAAAACTGCATTTTAGCAGGGCGCTGGCAGCAACACGTACATAAAACATTTGTCTCCTTTAGCATTGAATTTCAAATTCAGAATTAAATGGCTGCTTCTGGAACATCTTGCTACCACTTTTTTT
>VWZI01020335.1:8316-23509 GCA_013396835.1 Psilopogon haemacephalus | reverse complement strand
TTTTTTTTTTTTTTTCTTCCCACACAGAAAAACCTGCCTCTATCAGCCACCCAATTAGCTGCTCACTATCAAAAGCCTGCTTTGGTCCTTTCATCTTCTTGAAAACTGGATTCAAGCGAGAGGGTGTCATGGAAACTGGGGCTCAGGTCATTTCCTGTTGCAGTTTTTTAGGCACCAAAAATAAAACAGTAATAACAATCACACTGTTGGGCTTAGGGTGGGTGTTGGTTTGTTGGTTTTTTTTTTTCTGATGAAAAAGAAATAAATAGTTGTTATCCTGGCCTGCAGATCGTCCAGTAGCTATTAAAATAAGCCAATATTATTCTTCATGAGAAATCTTCCTCTGATAAACAGAACCAGATTTTGAGTTCAGTGTCCAGCCAACTCTCCCCTCAAGAAACTGAAGATAAAATGTGAAGAGCACAAACCTGCAACAAATATGCACTGAAATTAAAGACACAGTAAACATATCTCTGGCTTTCATGCATGCTTTTTAAACTTCACAGCACTACCATACAGCACACAGTGTCTGCTTCTCCAAATATTTGACCAAGAAAGCAGGACAGAAAAGTGATGGAGATGGAGTGATCATACAGGGATTGCTATCAAACCACACAAGCTTCAGAGGTTTGATCTGCTCCAAGCACCTACTATTAGAAAATAATCTCGATTACCACTCGTTTGTGCAAGAAACTCTTCAAACCTTCTTGGGTTTCATTCTTGCAAGATTTGCAATGACTGCTAAAGCCACAGAAAACCTTGTAAAAGACACAAATTTCACGTGACACATTACAACCTGCTGCCTAGGTTACAGGTAACACCACATGGTGTTACAAGCCCATGTGCATGGAAAGAATCCCAGCGTGGCAGAGGTCAGAAGGGACCTCTGCAGATCATCCAGTCCAAGCCCCCTGCTCAAGCAGGGCACCCACAGCAGCTTGTCCAGCAGCACAGTGCCCAGCTGGGCTTGGAAGCTCTGCACACAAGGAGACTCCACAACCTCTCTGGGCAGCCTGCTCTAGGGCTCCAGCACTCTCACAGCAATGAAATTTCTCCTCCTGTTCAGAAGGAACCTCCTGGGTTCCAGTTTGTGCCTGTTGCCCCTTGTCTTGTTGCTGGGCACCACTGAGCAGAGTCTGGCCCCATCCTCTTGCCCCCACCCTTCAACTCTTACTGAGCATTGAGAAAATCTCCTCTCAGACTGCTATTGACATACATGGAGAAGATCTCTTCGCAGTCTTGTCCTCATCAGACTGTCACCCTAGAGCTTTTCTTCAGTTTCAGGAACATGAGTGGCACCTGAACTGTGTCAGTTTAGAAGCACATCTAGAAATGGATTATGCCTTCATCCAAAAATTACCAAATTGGCTGTCCAGTTTGCTTTACAGACAGAAGCTGAAGTTTCTTTTTACCAGTGGAAATTTAATTAGATGTTCACTAGATTCCTCCTGTCACAAAGATGTTGCAAGGTCAAACTGAATATATCCATGACATTGCAGCCTTATTTTTTGAGGCAAAGAAAAAAGGTTTTTTTCTTGCCAAAAATCTGTGGTGCACCACAGACAGAAAAGAAAAAGTTCTGGGCCACTCAATTTAAGAAAGATGTTGAGGTGCTGGAAGGTGCTGAGAGAAGGGCAGCAAGGCTGGGGAGGGGCCTGGAGCACAGCCCCAAGAGGAGAGGCTGAGGGAGCTGGGGGTGTGCAGCCTGCAGAAGAGGAGGCTGAGGGCAGAGCTCATTGCTCTCTGCAGCTCCCTGCAGGGAGGTTGTGGCCAGCTGGGCTTGGGCTCTGCTGCCAGGCAGGCAGGGCCAGAAGGAGGGGACAGAGGCTGAAGCTGTGGCAGGGCAGGTTGAGGCTGGATGTGAGGAGGAAGTTGTTGGCAGAGAGAGTGATTGGCATTGGAATGGGCTGCAGGGGAGGTGGTGGAGTCCCCATCCCTGGAGGTGTCCAAGCACAGCCTGGATGGGGCACCTGGTTCCATGGGTTAGTTAACAAGAAGGCTTAGGTGACAGGTTGGACTCAATGATCTCAGAGGTCTTTTCCGACCTGGCTAATTCTGTGATTACACAGAGAAGGAAAGGTAACATCAGATCTCAAGTGGGAAAACCAACACTCAAGCCAATGAAACACTCTCCTGGTTGGTGGCTATTACCAACCCAATCTGTGGAGCACTCAAGGGCCTGCCTGCCCGTTGTGAGCGAGGCTGTCTGCATTCCAGGGGCCGGGAAGCTGCCACTGCTGCCGCAGCCCCGCCGGTGCCGCCAGGGTCGCGCCGAGCTCATTGGCGATGCAGAGCCCCAGCTGGGGGAGGCAGAGCTGAGAGGTGTGGAAGGCTGGGCCGGGGCTGCCCCCGGCAATGGCCCCGGCTCGGCTGCGGGGCTGCCTCCCCCGCTCCCAGCCCGCTCCTCTTTATTCTCCAGTCAAGCTGAAAGCCAGAAGGTCTCTCCCTCTGGCGCTCGGTGTCAGCCAGACTTGGGAAGCTCTGCAGGAATTGCTGAGCGATCCAGAAAGGCACAAAAGCCTCCTTCCACAAAGAGCCCTTTCATCTAGGCAGTGTGTCTGTTAAATAAGTCCTGCTAATGTGCATACATTTTTATAAAGAGATTATGAAGTGAAGACTCACTCTCTAACTCAACTTCACAATAAGATTTTTAAGTCTATTACTTTAAACCGAGCTTTAAAATGAGTATCTGGGAACGCTTCAGAACCCCTCTGCGGTAGGACTCACATAGTCTATGGCCCTAACGACAGCCCCAAGGGTACTCTGCATGCGTTAATGCTTTCAGTTCTGTATTTGGTGGCACCAAGACAACTCGCAGCACCATCACTCAGGAGCAAAACACAGCAGATGATTTGAGCCCTGACAATGTACCTGCACCAAGCACGATGCCCAAGGACAGCAGCATCTCTGCTCTGGTGGCCTTAGCAACAGGACAACTTCAAAATATTTTTTAGAAGTAAAACTTAAGCTTGAGGAGGGGAGATTTAGACTGGAGATCAGAAAGAAATTGTCTACAGTGAGGGTGGTGAGACAGTGGAACAGGTTGTCCAGGGAGGTTGTGGATGTCCCCTCCCTGGAGGTGTCCAAGGCCAGGTCAGATGGGGCCTGGAGTGATCTGATCTAGTGGAAGCTGTCCCTGCCCATGGCAGGGGGGTTGGAACTCATCAAAACCAAAGCAGTGGACAGCCACTTCAGTCCCCTTCTCAGTTAAACTCCTTTCTGCAAGTTTTTTTTTTTCCTCCCTTTGCCCACAGGGACTCAGCATCCCCCTAGATTTTGAGTACCTAACTCAGGTAGATACAAATTCCTGACAGCCCTGTGAGAAAACAAGGTATTTTTTGTTCACCAAAAGGGACCAAAAAAAAGCAGCTTTTTTTTTTCTTTCTGTATGAAAGCAAGGCCACAAGTTGACAGTCTTCACCAGCATGGGTATGGCTGTAGGCCAGCTCTGCATACCAGCCTTCGCAGCTGGCCACGCTGCCAGCCCACAACCTTTCTATAGCAAGGTTTTAATGTTTTGAATATATTTTTGGACATGCAGGCAATTAGGGCCCAACGCTAGCACTGGCTCTAACCTTATTCCAGAGCAAGAATCCCAAAAAGGCCACGAATTTGTTTTCAGCATTAAAACGAAATGTCACCTCCTAGCAGCAGCCAAACCCCACTCCAGCTCCCTTCTGCGGATGGCTGTGAAGTTGCTGGGGTTTGTCAGGCAGAGAGCCCTTTGCAGACCTTCACATCCATGCACTCGCAGCCGTCCAAGCTGCCTGTGTCACAGCAATCTCTTCATCAAGGGCAACACCTCGGGGGACCTGCTACAGTCACTGTGCGCTGACCACACAGAGGTGTCCATCTGCCATACCAACCAGCACCTCACACCCTGTGGAGGCCAGCTAAGGGCTCCTTCAGTGCCACGAGGAGGCAAAGCAAGGACAGAGGGAATGCCAAAAGTGACACACAACAAGCAAAGCAGAGCTCAGGAAACAATGGAGCAAAAATCCAGCTCTGATGTACCTTTGATCCACAGGAGAGCACCTAAGTACAACTTCACGGGAAATCCCTACACTTCCCAAACAGTCAAGGTTGGAGGTCAAAGGCCTTGAGCACAAAAAGCTTTTTTTTTTTTTCCTTCATTTTAATTAAAGTTGCACCCGGATATGGATTCATTAAAAACAGACAAGAGGCTGGAATAAGCCTGATCAACACTATATGCACATCTAGCAGAGCAGCTCACATCTAACTTGGCTGAGAGAGGACAACAGCTTTCACTGCATTCCAAAGAGCCCCAAAACAATGCACTCTCTGCTAATATTTTTAGTGACTGTATTATCCCTTTCCAGCTGCTGAGTTCTTCTCTTCCCCTCTAGCATGAATTTCCAGTCTCTACTAAAATCACCCGGAGGACACACTCAAAGCAGAGAGCGCAGGCAGCAGAGGTCTTGGTTTTCAAACAAGCCTTCACATAGCAGCTCTGAGCTCGTTTCATCCTGAGTCTTCCCTTCTCAAAATAGCTGCTGTACCTTTGCTCCTTGAAGAGAAATCCACCATTTCAAGCACTGAAAACCATGGTGACGTGCACTGGGTTTCATTTATTTTTGGAGGCTGACTTTCTATTCTTGGATATGTATGAAAAAGCAGCACTTGACAAGCTGAGGTTGCAATTACCTGATTTTTTTTCCTTTTTAATGTATTTCTAGACTTACAGTCAACAACTCACTGAATAAATACATAAATATGAAGGGGGAGACAAAATTACACTTACCTGATGCCCTGGTGGATCAGTACTTTACAATTCATTAGATTCACCATCTTACCAAGCAGAAACAAACAACTAATCATTTTAATTGAGTTATCTGTTATGGGATTATTTTAATTTGGGCTTCGCCTGCAGAAGTTTTAATGCAAGCAGAGTATCATTGGTATGGTGATATCTAAAATGGTGAAAGAACAAGCCACTCCTGGACTAAAATAAGACTAAATAAAATGAATAACCTGACTAATTTTAACAACTTCAAAACCACCACATATATTCCTCAGAGCAGCTATCAAAACCATCCAGGGCTACAAAAAATAAAACAGCAGCAAGATTCAAATGGAAGACCTATCATAGAATCACAGCCTGGCCTGGATTGAAAGGGGACTTAAAGATCATCTGCCTAGTTCCAACCCCCCTGCCATAGGCAGCAACACCTTCCACTAGAAGAGCTTGCTCAAGGCCTCATCCAGCCTGTCTTTGAACGTTTCTAGGCTTGGAGCCTCCACAACTTCTCTGGGCAACTTGCTCCAGTGCCTCACCACCCTCATGGGGAAAAATTTCTTCCTCATGTGTCATCTAAGACCAGCTTCCTCCAGTTTGAAGGCACTGCCCCTCCTCCTGCCACTTTTTACTTTGTTAAAACTATTTTTCTACTTTGTAGTATTTGTTTACTTTGAATACTTCTTGCTTTGTAAATACTTCAACTTTGTCAAAAGTCTCTCCCCCTAGCTCTCTCATACCATCCTTCAAATACTGCAAGGCTGTTCTAAGGTCTCACAGATAAAACGATAGTCACATTTCTGTTAGAAATAAAAGGAGAAATGTATTTAGTTTCTTCTCAAATTACACTGCTGAGCAAAAGCAGCAAACTAGCAAAAGACATTAAAAACAACCAACAAATTCACATGACACACAATACTTCGGGCAAACGGCAAAAACCAAATGCAGTCTACCTACCTAGTTGATGGTAGCAGCATATTTAAATTAAATATCCTTTCACTGTTAGGCTTCTTCAACGTGTTATCCACAAATTAAAATCCCTTTTCTTTTATCCCACGTATGCCTTCCAGACAACACAAAAATTCTCTCTCTAAAAGGTCCAGTCCACGAGGGTTTGATTCTGCCAGCTGTCACCAGCTTGGAACCTGAACCTGCAGATCACACACACACTTCAGCCTCCATCACTAACAAAATACTGGCTGCAAATCAGGATGCCCTGACTTGAAGTAGCCTTTCCTCCTCAATTTTGAAGTCCTTGCAGTGATGAGAGATCCTGCTTCTTTCTCTTCATCCATGTGATGCTTCAGTCTCCAAAATCAAAAGTCAGAAATCCTGTGTGATTTCCCTATGGGAAAACCCAAGGGGAAATAACATGCCAGTTCACTGAGGGTGAGCAAAACCCAAATATCCTGAAAGTGACCTCCTTCTGTACCAATCTTCCATCAATATTTGCCCACGTGTTGATGCCTAATCGAAAGGCTGCCGCCAAAAGCAAACACTTCAGGCAAGCTTAAGTTGTTTCCCGCAAAGCAGACACCTGCATAGCCACACCAAGGTGTCCCCCAGGGCATTCCCAAGCAGCGCTCCTCACCCCGTGCTCTTCCACACATCTCCTGCAGTCCCAGAAGCATTGCATGATTTGATTTTCTGCTCCTTGCTGTTCTGTGGTAAAACAGGAGCAGTCCAAGCCAAAGACAAGTGGTCTCTGCTGAGAACCTGGGCTGTCTCCCATTGCCAAAGCAGCAGCCAGAGGCGGATGATGCAGCAGCGACTGACCCATCCCACAGCACGCACAGGAGCTGTGCCATACACAGCAGACACGGCATGGTCCCCGGCCACAGACAGCTCTGCTGTCGCTGCTCAGCACTGCTGTCGCTGCTCAGCACCTCTCCCTCTGGCTTTAGCACAGCCCAGGCCATCCTCACACCCATCTGCCGCCACGGGAGAAGGAGGAAGGAGAGGAAACAATCGCAAGCACGCAGGGATCCATCTTCCTTATGTTAACACAGCTTTTGGGAAAGAAATGAAGATTTCAGCTTGTTTGGTTAAAATCAAGGTATTCTTGCCAACTTGCAATCATTTTGGGATCAAATGCTACCCTCGTGCAAAAGGAAAGTCTGCTCTGAGAAGCTCTCGCACTCCTGACCCACACAATTTGGAGTTCCTTTATTTTCCAACAAACAAAAGGCAAAGAGCCCTCTTGGCTCTCCATCTGATTTTCCCAAGCCTTGGCTGAGAGCCTGGGCTGGCTCCAGGCAAAGAGGCTCCCACTACAGCTATTCTGGGGAGTCTGTCTCTTCTCCTTTCTGCCACCCCACCACAAACACCTTCCCAGGTCTTGTTCAATATTACTTCTGAGGTGAAAGTAGAGCCCAAGAGGAAATATTTCTAATACTTCCTTTGCTGAAAGCAAGACGAGCAGGGACTGAACCAGAGACAGGGAGGTCACAGGAGCACCTCAGCCCTACGTAGTGGTACCATCATATCATCACCATCAAGCTGAGCTGATTTACAGACACAATCTGGTCTAAAATCCACAACAAATGATGTAAAAATACTCTCATAACCCCATCAAGACAAAGACACGAGAAATCTGCTTAGGGCATGCCAGACCCCAGAAACCTTTATAGCAACTTCCAGATGTGTCTATTTTAAAGCCTTTTTCCCTGGCCTCATTCCCACCTGTGACGATCCTAAGCATAGCCAAAAGTTCCTAGCGCATGGCAGGAAAGCGTGGAAGGGAGAGCTAAAGGTGGAGAGAGCGCAGCGGCAGGAAGGCTCAAAGCACACCGACAGCTTCTCTCTAAACAGTGTTTCCTGCTCGGCTAGCGGAGAGGCTGGAGCTTCAGTCACACCCAGGCTAAACCAAACTCCCTCAGCTCCACCAACCACCAGTGACAAGCTGGTTTCATCAGCTGCTCCTGGCTGAGGAGCTGGTTCGTCTTCACTAACGAGTGTAGTTCTGCAAATATACCGCTGCAAAATCACTTGGGAAAACCTACAGAAGAGGCCTTACAGGCAGCTGATAAAAGTGATTCCAGTCAAACTTTTCATGGGATTAGAAATTAGCATTAGTGGCTTGTGGCACCAGGATTATCTTGAAAGTCAGTTTGGATTTTCCCTGCTAAATGAGATTGTGCAGGAAGGACACAGACAATGTAAGGCTCAAGCAATGACTTAGCATTTCTATTTTCTGTTAGAAAAGTTACGTCCTCCCAACAGACGCTGGGCTAAGCATCAATAATTCTGAGCTCTGTTTGCCATGGGAAAGGGAGCACAAGCATTTCCTCTCAGGTTTCAGCAATACTGCACATTATTAAGCAGCAATAAATCACAGGAATGTGGTGACTGCAGAATGCAGGCCCTCCACACTTCTTCATTTCACATTTTATTCTGCATTAAGCCTACAAAAGTAGAGATATCAGTCAAACTCTCAGCAGAATTTTTAACACAAAATCCAAAAGGCACAGGTTGCCCAGGGAGGTTGTGGCTGCTCCCTCCCTGGATGTGTTCAAGGCCAGGCTGGATGAGGTCTTGAGCGACCTGATCTAGTGGGATGGCACAGGGGGGTTGGAACTGGATGATCTTTGAGGTCTCTTCCAACCTAAACCATTCTATGATTCTATGACATTATTTTCAACCTTTATTTTATCACTATGAAGTTATTTAAATTTCCATTTTTAAGCCGTATCATCCACATAAAGGAAAACAAGCAAACAAACAAAAACCTCAAACAAACAAATAGAAAACACCAAACAATAGCCTGGCCTTGAACACCTCCAGGGAGGGAGCAGCCACAACCTCCCTGGGCGACCTGCACCAGTGTCTCACCACCCTCACTGTGAAGAATTTCCTCCCAATATTCTCCCCTTTTAATACTTAAGTATCTTGCCTTTCTGTCAGAAAGAAAGTGCTGCACTTACCGGTACTTGACAACAAGCATTAGATCTTTGTCACCAGTGCCTGGCCAGGCCAGCAGCAGCAGCAGAGCAGCTCCTCTGCTGTTCAGAGCATCAACCATGCCCCCTCGGCAGGCTAGCACATGCTGCGTGTACTTCAGCGCTTTCACATAGGTGTTATCAGCCCTGCCACAGCTGAGAGATTCTCAATCACTTCACAAAGTCCTCGGATTTCTTGCTGCTAGTAACCCCCGCGGTCCCCACCACGACTGGCAGGGTCCTTGGTGGCAGCAGCGCAGGGGACAGCTAATTATCTGCCACCCCTCCTCGCTGCACCGTGCTCGGCAACTTTTATCTGCCGAGGGCAGCTGCCTTCTCCCCGTTTGAAGGGAAATGTCACTCTTGGCTAAGGCAGCAGGACTTACATGGCTAACGATGTCCCAACACTTTGAAGGAACAACTCAAAGCCTAATTAAAAATTCAGATTCGGCCTCCCACACGCAGGCATTTTCCCTGCCCTTCCGCCAGGACCTCTCGCTATCTTTTTGAAACGTTTCACACAAAAAAAAAGCAGAATCCATGTGGAACAAGATGAAAAACTGCTGCAGTCTGGGACTTTCAGAGTGCCTTGAAAGAGGCTGCTCTAGCTGGATTCAAACCAAGGCATAATCATGTAAAACAGATGAGGTTTTACTCCAATGGTTTCTACTCTGTAATTATTCCTAAAGTGAGCACTACTGCCAAATAATAATTACCAGAAAAATATATCTAGTCAAATATTTATCAGCCTTCCTTACTTGCATTTTTTTGTTGAGCTTCAGCTTCACAAGCTGTAAATAACTTGCAAATAAAAGAATAAAATAAATATATTAAAAAAAGAACAACCCAGCAGCTGTCCAGGGAGGTGATGGAGCCCCATTCCTGGAGGTATTGAAGGTGCCTGGACGTGGTGCTGAGGGATGGGGTTTAGTGGCAGTGCCTCAGCAGCAGTGGTGGGATTGTGAGCTCTCAGCATGTGGCTGGACTTGATCTCAAAGGTCTCTTTCAGCCTGAACAGTTCTGACACTCTGTCCTGTCATTTGGATGAAGGTTCACAGAGCTGCAGGTGTCAGACCCAGCGCTGGAGGACTTTGAGTTACGTTGCTTGCTGAGCAACTACCTCACAGTCACCCACAGACTTATCTGGTGACAGTGCAAGAAGTGGGGAAATGTGTAAATACTCTGATTTCAGAGATGGAGAACCACAATTCTGGCATTTCAACTGGTCTGCAGTACAGCTTAGAATGGGACTTATCTCTTCTGAGTCATTAGCCAGATGATCATCCCATTGGAATAAAAAATACTGTATTCTGACAGTGCTCCTTTTCAAAGGACTGTTCTGATGGCTGCAACTCTTTGCCATCACCCAGAAATCCCCAAAGAATGTGGATTTCGCAGAGCAACAGTGTCAGGACATGCTCCCCATGTACCTCCAGACATCTCCATGTCATGGTGGTCTGTGCACAACCTGTTCTTCTTGAAAAAAATACGGTCAGGCAAATTATTAGTTATATAAATAATCCCACTGAAGATCAACCTGGAGAAGCCTGCACGACAGTGTTTGTTATTTTAGGCATTAGCCATACCACTTGAGCAACTATTTACACTGAAATAAAAACAACAAACAAACCAGGACAAAATAGAGCAGCAAACTGTCATTTTCAGATTAAAAATGCTTCTTTTTAACTTCCAATCTCCAAGATCCATGGCAAACAATGGGAAAGGGCTGCACTTCCTTCCCAGAGTGAAAAATGTAAAGGACTAAGATGGCAGAACTGCCTTACAAACTACTTAAGGCCCTCTGGGTCTGTAACTTTTGTTACTATCTGGTTAGAAACATCAACTTGCATTTTGAAAGTTATAGAAGCACTTAACAATGCTTTTCATCTTCAAAGCGTTGCTTAAGCCTTTTAACTCTGACTGCAAGTATTGTATCCCCATTTTGCAGGTGGAGATGTTACTTTGCCCCACAATATCAATAAATAGTCCTCACCTTGGCTGCCCCATGCAGATTTAGAGGGTTAAACTTTGCCAAACCCAAATAAAAGGCTCACAAAATTTCTGATTTATTTTTGCTGCCTTTACCTCTCAGTCATGGAATTTCACTTGTTCCCACCAACAACCTACTCTGTAATTTCAAGCAGTTCAGAGAAACCAAGATCAGGAAAGCCAGGTAACGGGGATGGTGAAACTCCACCAGCAGACCAGATCATGCCACAACCACCAATTTAGTTACAATTTTAGTAGAAAGGAGTGCTTGGCTTTTAATTACTGCTGAGTGTCAACTCTGCCCAGGAGAATATATTGCAGGACTGTCAGGTGAGCTGCTCATTCACCAAGCCCCAGCCCACTGGGCTACTTAAGCCATAGTGCACTGAGGAATGAGAAGGAATACAGCTGCTTGGAGCGGCAAGCAGAGATGTGATTGCACACTGCCTCCCGGGGCTGCAGCCTGCTGCCAAGAGCTGCTCCCTGTAATAATGCATACACCCTAGCCTAGAAAGGAAAAATAAGGAACAGTTATGGGTGACTGTCCTGCTGCCAGCACAGCTCTTGATGCTGTCCCCTCTCCACCCCGTGAGAAGGAGAGGGAAAATGAAGAGACTGTGGTGTGGCTGCTCCTAGTTAATCTGGAAGAAGCACTGATGAACTTTGGTGAGAACCATCAACAGATCACCTCTATGGCTCAGGGCAAAAAAAATACACAAGCATGGACATGTACACACCACCCCATAGTTCAACATATTTAAGGAAATCCACATGAGATGAGACAGCAATGTCATTACCTGTGGGTTTCAGAGTGCCACAGAGGAAGTCAGACAATCAATTAATTTTCTCTAACTACTCCTGGAGAAATAACACTCAAGGTGGTAACACACAGACACTCAGGATCTGCTCATCACCCTGTACTGCCCCACACATGTTCTCACCAAGTAATCACTTCTTGTGATACAAAGGTGTGTATTCTCATTTGAAACTTACCCAAGCAGTTGTTAAACTACTGTCCAATATGTCCAGTGAATCATAGAACGGTTTTGGTTGGAAGAGACCTTTAAGATTGAGTCCAACCTTCAATGCAACACCACCATGGCCATTAAACCATGTCCCCAAGTACCATGTCCATATGTTTCTTGAACACCTCCAGGGATGGTGACTCCACCAGCTGCCTGGAGTGATTCATTTCACAAGCTTCACCTACATTACATTATCCTCATTATTATCTTTCAAGGAATAAATTTATATCTGAAATCAGAGCACTTACATGGGTGAGAAAACAAAGCACTGCTTAAAGGTACCAGTCAGATACCGCACTCACCAACCGGCTATAAATAGAGAGCGGCAGTGTGGGTGCCAAAAAACAATAGTCAGACCGACGCTGGCATCAGACATCTCTCTCATCCTGATTCTTCCTCACAGCTTCAGTCCATGTTACAATGCAGACGTACATGCACCTCATTCAACAACACAGAAGAGCAGGATTTGATTAGAAGCATTAAGTCCTTATTGCTGCTGGAATCATGAGGTGAAATGCCAGCAGAAGAAGAATGCATTGCAGAAAGCAGATGCTGCATGGAGGATGAAAGATCTCATTTACAGCACTGACAGCTGCTCCAGCAGAAATCTAACTTACTTTCTACCTTGCAGCTTCCATATTCATTACACCCTGCCTCTTTTCCAGGCATTTAATGCTGACAAATTTTGTGGGTCTCCTCTTACCTCTTTCCCTTTGCTCCTGTAGTGTCCGCTCTGGAGGCTCCACCTCATTCTCCCTTCCCACACTAATGGAGGCTATGTCTACAATTTCTTTTTCGAGACTGAAAACACACCCAAACCAGCCTTTCATCCTCACTCAATTCAAGCATTTCCACCTTCACTCATTGGATGCTTCTTCCCTACCACCAGCTCAGACCTAGCCTTCCTCCAAAGCTCTCTCCCAGCCTTACATCCTGCTCCAGCAGCTGGTGACACCACCTCCTGCCTATTACCAGGATGTGCAGATGTGGAAGCCACAACTGGCAAGGACCAAAGCACGAAGCAAGAGCATAAGGGAAGTATTAAATCCTGCCGCTTCCTCCTCTACAATTTATGAAACTAAACAAAACCACAGCTCCCAAATGGTCGAGTATTAATCCTTCCTCTCACTACCACAACTTCCTCTGCCTCCACATCGCCCTCCAAGCCCATGACAACACCCTTGGATTTTTATCCACTTAAAGCCTCAAAGCAACCTGGCTCTTCCAAAAATCCCCCATGCATCCTTTCTGCCATGGCACCTGTTTGCATCGCCCCGAGCATCCCTGCTGCGCAACAGTCCTGTGGCACAGGCAACCCAACAGCCCTGCACGAGTGAAGAATAATTCTCTACTAGCCAGGAAATTTCTGCCCTAAAACTGGGCTGCAGTGACACATATCATAATGACTTCTTTTTGTTCTACTGTAGGAGGTCACCAAAGAAGCTTCTAAAAATCAGGGGAGGAGGGGAGGTTTGTTCCCAGTGGCATTTAATCTTAAACAGCTGTAATAATGTTAGAGAAGAGAGCAAAGGACAGGCTGCACATTAGCTTGGTGGGAGTTACGACAGCCAAAATATTAAGCATATCAAAACAGAGCTGAGTATGAAAAGGGTTTTCAGAGTTTAACTACCAGTTTCACCGTGTTAAATTAGTTCGGGGCTTTAAATATCCAACTAAGAGTAAACTCAGTTTAAACATTATTCGCATCCCTCTGCACCAGCATCCAGACTGATGCCGAGTTCACATCACTGCTACAACCCTTGGAAAGAAAAACTGGCTCGTCCTGCCCGTGGGCTGTGTATCACAGCCGCGGGTATTTTTGCGAGTTGCTTTTTTAACAGACAAAATTGAGTAGAGATGATCGTATTAGGGTAGGGGTTTTTTTAACACCAGAAACACATTCAGCAAGACAATTATACTGACTTAATTTGCACTAAGCAGACTCCACCACTTACAGGATTATGCTCCTATCTTTTGAGGGGAAATAAATGCAGGCGTTATGCACGGCACAGGAGGAAAAAGTGACATCTTCGAATTCACTACACCAATAATCTACCTTGTTAAGTGAAGTCATTTAAATCCACGTCTTCTTAGCATCACGGACAAGAGACAGCTCAGTGTTTTCTCGGACAAAACGCAGCCCTAGGAGGCCGGCCAACACAATGATGTTTCAGAGGTGAGAGAATGACGCCAGTTTAGAGAAGATAAAAGGCCATTTGGGTAGAGACCCCTGCTGATCCTATGAAAGTGTCTCCTTTTCAATTTGGGAGGCTTTTAAAATTGCATTTGCTACTGACCATACCTTTCACTGAAAGCCGCCTAGGATCTGATTTCACTTCTCCCCCCACCAGGAGCGAGTCCGTAGCCGATAGCTGGGGCACAGGTACCAGCACACCCTTCCAGTCCAACCAGTCCCTATACAAAACACCCCATTAAGACGCAGCCCCTGAGGCCGAGATTCAAAGTAACGAACTCCTCAACGTCCCAAAACCCACAATGAATTTCAGCATCTGAATAAAGTTGCCGAACACAGGCTGGGGCCGGGGAGCATTTCTTTACCCCCCACCTGGGGGTGTTCTGGCAGGACTCGAGTCACGGCCAGCAGCGCGCAGAGGGAGGGATGCTCGGGAGGGAGGCGGCTGAGCACCGAGCCACGAACCGCACCGCTGGCCCGGAGCGCGGAGAGCTCGGCCACAAGGCCGGGATCGGACCCCTCTGCGAAAAACTGACTGCGAGACTTCGGGAGGGCGTTTTCCGCCCGCGTCTACTGTGCAAATCACAAATAAATCGGGAATCAGTCCCTACCTTCCCGCCCCTCAAGGCGCCCCGCTCGCTCCCGCCGCCCGAGCCGAGGGGGCGCTGAGGGCAACGGGGTTAGGGCTGGGGGAGCCGGGTCCAGGGGACTCCGGGGAGCCGGGGAGCTTAGAGAAGCCGCGGCCGGGAGGCTGAGGGCAGCCGGGCCGCCTCCGCAAGGGGAAAGGAAAGTTTGCAGGGCAGAAAATAGCCTCGGAGGTGGAAAGAAAGGAAGGAAGGAAGGAAGAAAGAACGGGCGAAACAGGACTCGAGAAGAGCGTGTGGAGGAAGGAGGTAAGGAATGAAGGAGGGAAAAGCGGAGGAGGCGCGGGCCGGGCCGTACCTGCATGGTGACGACCCCCAGCTCCTCGGTGGCGAGTTTCCTCATCTGAGTAGCCAGAACTTGCGCCTCGTCCAGGATAGAGAACTCCGCCTCGGCGGCGCCCGGCCCGCAGAGCAGCGCCAGGCAGAGGAGGCCGAGGGGCCCCGGAGCCCGCGGCCAGAGGCCCCGGGTGCGGGCGGCGGTGGTGTGAGCAGCGGCGGTGGTGAGAGCAGCAGCGGTGTGGGCAGCAGCGGCGGTGGTGTGGGCAGCGGCGGTGGTGAGAGCAGCAGCGGTGTGGGCAGCGGCGGCGGTGGTGTGGGCAGCGGCGGTGGTGAGAGCAGCGGCGGTGGTGTGGGCAGCGGCGGTGGTG
>VWZI01020334.1:83167-95843 GCA_013396835.1 Psilopogon haemacephalus | reverse complement strand
CCCTTTTAAGAGGGGGAGTGATAGAGTGGCTCTGGTGGGCGTTTGCCCAGCTGGGGCAAAACCACCACAGTAACAGAAAAACCTTTCCCCAAATCTTTGAGGCCCGTATTTTGATAAACAAAGGTTATTGCAAATTTGTGTCATATAGAAAAGTATAACCATTCCAATACTCCTAGTTATACTTCTCAATACTCATTCAAATTGTCAATTCTGACCTAAATAATTAATTGCCTGAAAAAAGTATTATAAAAAATATACAAATAAGACAACATTATAAAACATAAAGAGATTTATATTCCAAATATGGACTCTTCCTATTAATTAGTTATGTGAGATTCATTGAACTTTAATATTTAGGGCTATGTTCATTGTACAGCTATAAAACATAGTTAAGAATTGGTTTATAATGTCTTAATTTCAACAGAAAATTTAAAATAATTTAATATATTCATAGCCATGGCTCTTAATTTTAGCATTTTTTTAATCTAAGTTCCTTAGATGAAAGGTAGTAATGAGGCAAATAACTAAGTTCTATTCTTGCTGAACTAACGAACTGAAAAATTAAGTATATTCTCAGTGAAATGTCTTTGACTGCATTTTTTCCTATTCATAAGCAGCTGAGTTTTTGTGATGTTTGCACTGGAATCTTTTGGTTTCACTCCCAACATTTCCTCCCCTCTGAAAAAGCCACCATCAGACATCTGTTCAGATTTTTTTGTTCTAGTTGAGAATATAATAAATGTGTGTTTTTTCTTAGCAGTAAACAAACTGCTGCTTTGTCCACCTCCCACCCCTAAACTCCCCCTACCCCTCATTGTGGGGTTGTGGCAACAAGTTCCCACCCACTGTGGTGGGAGTTTTGCTTTAGTTATTAACACTGCCCCCGAGGTGCCCCTGCAGAACAGGTTTGATATCCTGCAGGTACAACTGGCCAGCGAGGAAGGTGAATCATTTGGCTTGGAGGAATTCCCAAAATTAAGGAAACCTAAGCCCACCGTACAAACATCTTATATCAGAAAAAGGAAGAGTAATTGTTATATGAGACTCCCTTTTGAAGTGAACAGAAGGCCTAATATGCAGACTTGACCTATTCCAAAGGGAGGTCTGCTGTCTACCGGGGGCCCAGGTCAAGGATGTGGTAAGAAGGTTTTCCTCCCTGGTATGGCCCACAGATTACTACCCATTGTTAACCTTCCAGATAGGCAGTGACGACCTCGGAAGAAGAAAATTAAAGGCTATAAAGAGAGACTTCAAGGCCTTGGGTCAACTGGGCAAAGAAGTGGGAGCACAGGTAATATTCCTTCCTGTTGAAGGGAATAACCCAGAAAGAATGAGGAGGACTC
Source organism: Psilopogon haemacephalus (assembly GCA_013396835.1). NCBI lineage: Eukaryota > Metazoa > Chordata > Aves > Piciformes > Megalaimidae > Psilopogon > Psilopogon haemacephalus. The sequence goes on along the minus strand of VWZI01020334.1, from coordinate 94,500 downwards.
ACTTGCTCAACTCTTGCCTTCAAGGCTGGTGCCTCCACCAAGATTTTAGCTTTTCTGACCACAGGTCCCCCCACATGACACCATGTCTCAAAGTGGAAGAAGGTTTATATCACAGGGTTTGGCTTGGCTTATTAATTGTGCTTTAAATTTGGTTGGAAGGTGAGGAGAGAGAAAGCCAGGCTTACTATAAGGAAGACTGAGACAATTGTGGGGTTATGTGTCAGCTCCACTGCTGTCTCAGGGGAGGTAGATAACAATGAGTTGTGTATTGGATAGGATGCAAGGGACGGTACACCAGAGTGGAAGGCTAATAAGAGCCTTCAGCCTGTTACCTTGCAGCATGCTGGGGACACAAAGAAACTCTTAAAGTCTTACAGAGGTGTACCATGAGGATCAAGTAATAAGGAATCAGCTCACACAGAACTTATTGTTAGGTTGGTGGCCACGGAAGAGGCTAGGAATGGTCAGACTGCAAGAATGAAAGACAACAGATTAACACCCTCCCTGAAATGCTTATATACCAATGCACAGAGCATGGAGAATAAGCAGGAGGAACTGGAGATCTGTGTCAGGCTGAATAACTATGATATAATTGCCATCACTGACACATGGTAGGACAGCTCCCATGACTGAAATGTTGTCATGGATGGCTATCTACTGTTCAGGAAGGATAGACCAGCAAGACAAGATGAGGGAGTTGCTCTCTATGTGTGAGAGCAACTGAAATGTGCTGAGTTCTACCCAAGTGGGAAGGCAGAACAGGTTGAAAGCTTGTGGGTAAGAATTAAGGGATGTGGGAAGGGAGGTGAAATTGTTGGCGTCTACTATAGACCACCAAATCAAAAGCAAGATGTTGATGAGGCCTTCTACAGACAACTGGAGGTAGTCTCTACAACTAACTCATTGGTACTCATGGGTGACTTCAATCACCCTGCTACGTGCTGGGAAGCTCACACAGCCAGGCACAGCCAGTCCAAAAGGCTCTTGCAGTGTATCAATGATGACTCCATGATGCAGGTAGTGGAGGAACCAACAAGGAGAGGTGCACTGCTGGACCTTGTATTAACTAATAAAGAGGGACTGGTTGAGGACATTAAGGTTGGGAACAGCCTTGGGGACAGTGATCATGACATAGTGGAGTTTAGTATTCTACAGGGTAGAAGAAGACCAACAAGTAGTATTACAATCCTGGACACCTGCAGAGCTAACTTTGTGCTCTTCGGAGACATGCTTGCAGAAATCCCATAGGCTAGGGCTCTAGAAGTTAAAGGAGCCCAAGAAAGTTGGTCAAGTTTTGAAGACCACTTCCTCCAAGCCCAAGCTAGGTGTGTTCCCCTGAGTAAAATATTGGATAGATGTGCTAGGAAACCTGAATGGCTGAGCAAGGAGCTTGTGAAGGAAATCTCAGGGAAGAACGAAACTTACAATTCATGGAAGAAGGGCATGTAGGAAGGCAACAAGGAAGGCCAAAGCCCTCTTGCAACTGAAGCTGGCAAAGGAAGTAAAAGAGAACAAGAAGGGCTTTTTCAAATATATTAGTAGGAAGAAGAAGAATAGGGGAGGTGTGGGGCCACTGCTGAATGCAGAGGCAGCCTTGATAACTGAGGATGCAGAGAAGGCAGAGTTGCTGAATGCCTTCTTTGCTTCAGTCTTTACACCTACGGGTGAACTCCCCTATGTACTCCAGACCCTTGATGAAGGAGAGGAAGCCTGAAGGAGGGAATGCTCCCCACTGGTCAGTACAGACTGTGTTACAGATCAACTACACAAATTTAACATTCAAAAGTCCATGGGCTCTGATGACATGCACCCAAGGGTGCTGAGAGAACTGAATGATGTTATTGCTCTGCCACTCTCCATCATATTTGCCAAATCGTGGCAGACAAGAGAGGTGTCTAAATACTGGAGGAGAGGCAGTGTCACTCCAGTCTTCAAAAAGGGCAAGAAAGAGGTTCCAGGGAACTATCAACCAGTCAGCCTCACCTCCATTCCTGGAAAAATGATGGAGCAGCTCCTTCTGGAGGGCACTTGGTGCTGAACTGGAAAGAGATAAAGAAAAATAGTGTTCAAAAAGACTAACTTTAGATAGATTTCCCTAATATTTTCACAAAACTGAGTTCTAAGAAGTCAGATTAAACAAAGACATTTTAAAAATAACATACATCTAAAATGTAGAATTAATATTTTAATACATTTATAATACACTATTCATAGTATGCAAAATATTCCACTTGCCAAAATTACATGTTTGTTTTCTTTTAAATTATTAGTTACTAAAAAGATGAAGATTGGGAGAGTTAAGGCTGTGTTTATAGCCCTATTTTCATGTTATTTGGATGCACTAAAGAGCAATGTTTGAAAGACAAGACTAATAGGAGTTTTGGGGTCAAAATTTCAGAATTAAATTTTGCTAGTATAATGAATGTTTGCAATATGGCTGTAACTGTCAGTAGGGGTGTAAATGTAGTCAAACAAAAAGAAGTCACTGTCCTTTTCTGTGTACAAGTGCCAAGAAAACAATGTACCAGGAAATACTCCATATGACAAGTTGCTGAGCAAAGCAGAACAAAGTCTTCAGATTCAAAAGAGGTTGCTTTCAAAACAGCTATTTGTTGCTAAATTTCTTGCCTTTTGCTCTTGTTATGTGTCAGCATCACTTTGATACAAAGATCACAGCATAGCCTTAAGGGCAAGTTCTTCCCCCTTGGACTGCATCTTAGGAGGTTGCCAGTCTGCAGACTAAGACATACAATTAACTCCCCTCCTATATAGAAAACTACTAATATGGACTGCTACTGATATCTGAAAGTGGAAGTGCAGTACAGCACAAGAATGGCAGGAAAGAAGCTACTGTGTCCAGTAAGTGTTTCAATGCTTCTGAAAGAAAACAGCTATGTCCAAGGGATTTCAGGAATCTTATTGCAATAGGATCAAGTACCTGTGGTATATCTCCATATCTCTCTGTCTAAAATAACACTTGTATATAACAGAAGTAGCACTATCAATTAGGTGATAGCATAGAAAATGTTTTCTTTTCCACATCTTGGAATTAAATTTTGTGAATTAATTACATGTTTTCTTCTACAAAACCCACGGTATTATTTTCCTTGTCAACAGGAACCTTAATGGCAAAGGTAAGGAAGCCATACACAAATGAATACATATAAGTGAAAATTTGTATTTACTAAATGTGTCTGGACATGTTCCTGTGTGATCTGGTATAGGTGATCCTGCTGTGGCAGGGGGGGCTGGACTAGATGATCTTTTGAGGTCACTTCCAGTCCCTGACTTTCTGTGATTCTATGATACAGACTATAAGATACTATCAAATCTTCTGAATAAATACTTTCCTTTGTAATGCTGTTGGGTTTGGCTTTGGGCTTTGGTTGGTTGGTTGGTTTTGTTGTTGTTGTTGTTTGTTTTATATCTTTCCCAGCTGGCAGGCTGACCTTTGATTGACAAGATTTTTTTTCTGGCAATTTTAGATTACCTGAATTTAGATTTCGAAGAAGTGAGTTGAATTGTGGAACAGCTTTTCCTCAATTTCTTAATGTTAAATTGTTGTTTGGTTTTTGTTTTTCTTTCTATTCTAAGAAACCTAGGCTTTTTTTTTTTTTAACATTTCAAAGATTCTCAATGTAGAAAATATTTTGTCTTCTGCTTGAAAATACAAGGAGGTCATCAACACTGATCACATATTTAGGGAATTAACAGTTATGTCATTCATTACTACTTAGTACTTAACAAGTACTGTGTAGATTAGGTCTTCAGAGCACTACTAGTACACAGTGGCCCGCTGCAAAACCAGATATTAGTACTTGATTTTCTTCAGTTTGAGTTATTAATTTGGCCTGTTAATTCAGTGGATGAACAAAGTAAAGGGGAACAATTAGAATATCAGCCATCACTACTCATCCATGAGACAGGAAATAAGCTCTCAGAAACCAGAATAGACTGATTCAGAGATTTGTGAAGATTCAAGGGCTGTATAGGAAATGCAAAGCAACAATGAGTAGCACCTTAGAGCATTATCAGCGTAAGCAGGCAGAGTTATATTCATCGGGCTAAAAAACCAACACATGCCTAAATTTTGTAGCAACTTGAGTACAAGTTACTGCAAATGGTATATCAGATGCATAAATGGTACCAAAATCACTAGCAGTTTTTTAAGGTAAGAAAAGCAGCATATATTCATTTGTTGCTTGTACCTTCCTTGTCATTGCATAGGATAAACACGTTGTGTGTATACTACTCTACATTGTAGATTTTCAAGGGCAAGGGCACTTCTGAACTCAGTCACGTCATTATAGCTTAGAAATCAAACTGGAAACATTTCCTATTCAACAATTTAATTTCCAAACCAAATTGTTTCTTCACCATTACAAGGAGTCCCAAAGAGCTGGTTATAAATGTTCTGTAAGCAACAATGACAAGCAAATGAAAACATCATATATTTAACTTATTCTATTCTGCCTATTGTGTATGCCAAACAATAAACTGAGATAGAAACAAAACTCTGATTTACTAACACCCTAACAAAGCAGATTATTTTTTTTGTGTCTGAAAGCATCAGTAATTGTATTAGTCTGTATAGGGCTTGGTTTTGTAACTTGTAAAGATCTTTATTCATACAAAAAAAAATAGCACTTTACTAGAGAAAGGACAATTTAAACAAAGTAAAAAATAAAATAATTTTTAAAATCTTTTAGCTAATCAAATCACTGAAGCATACCAACATTCTCATCAGAATTTGATTTTTTAACCCTGGGCTAACCTCTATAAGAGACATTGTTCAAAACACACAAATAACAAATGAATAACACAACAGCATAAAATACATTTTTGAAAGAGTAATAATTCTTTAAGATGAACAATGAGATTGGGTGATAGATGTAGAGCTGTGGGTGTGAACTTACACATTAAGAACTAGAGTTTCTCTTGGACCTTATTTTAAGATAAGTTATGCTAATTTTTATTCTGTATGTATTCTACAGAGTAAAATCAATCAAGCTGTATGAAGCTGTATACAACATGCATAGACATGGGTTCAGATGTGAGATTCAGAGATTCACAGACTGCATTGGGATAGAAGGGAGCCTCACCCCTGCAGTGATCAAGGATGCCTTCAACAAGATCAGGGTGCCCAGGGCCACATCAACTCTAATCTTTGATGTCTCCAGGGAGAAAGCCTTAACCACATCCCTGGGCAACCTGTTCCAGTATCTTACCACTCTCCTTGTAAAGAACTTCCTCCTTATTGTGGGTTCACACACTTTAAGCATGGATAATTTGTTGTATCAGGAAACTGAGATAATTAAGCCAAGGTAGCAGAAGGTCTAAAATAAGGACAAGAATAGCATGTGAAACAAGAGTGGAGAAATGTTGCACAAGTGTTGCAAGTGGTTGAAAGGGAAGAAAAACAGTTTCAATACATGTGGTAGCTTGCATAAGAAGTTAGGGGAGAAATGTAGTTTAGAAATTATAGTGTTTCTATCTACGGTCAATAATAGAGCTGACCGTTGCAATTTTGTAAACACATGAAATCAGCTATAACTGCAGGACGCTTAGACAATTGTACTTATCCAATCAACATTTGCCACATGTGCATAATGACATGAATGCCTGATGCTTGGAATGTATATACAACTGCTTTGAGCTAATAAAGTTGGAACTAGTTTGCATCAAACTACCTCCCCGTCTCCTTGTTCACAGCACTTATGTCCAACCTAAATTCACACTGCTCCAATTTAAAGCCATTGAGCCACCCTCATCCTATTGCTTCAAGCCTTTCTAGACAGTCCTTCCATGAGCTTCCTGTAGGTCCCCTTCAGATATTGAAATGTAAGGTCTTCCTAGAGACATCCCTTTTCCAGGATAAATTACACAAATTGAAGAGAGCTTCAACATAGCTACGAGGGCAATTCTCAAATCCCAAGCCAATGCCTTCCCTTCCTGTATAAAGTATGGGGAAATGCTCACATCAGAAAATTTCATTTATAAAAGGATATGATTTTTTATATTGTTGTTTTCATTGTTTGCAGTTTGATTTTTTTCATTGTTGCAGTCAGATAAGATTATAATCTTTCTTGCAAGAACCATTTCAGTAGAGCAGCACAATTCAAGGAGCCGTAAGAGATGATGATGTCTACTGGAATGAATGAAGCATCTGGTAAATGACTGCTAAAGTCTGTAACAATGAGTGCACTACTACATAAAGTAGACAGAAAGAAATACTGAACACCTTTCTTTGGGTGGCACACATGTTTTCATTTTGATTCTAAATGTAGTGTTGGACAATTACTTAGCAACTTCATTTGCAAGCATATGTGTGTGTGTGTGTGTGTGTGTGTGTGAGGGATTAAACAATACTCATATTTCCTTTGGAAAATTAACTATAGTATAGGATGCTGCTGCTTCTTTCAATGCATTTTAATTTAGTTTTAACCTGATATTCTGAGTAATTCACAGAATTATAGAATTGTCTGGGTTGGAAGGGAACCTCCAAAGATCACTTAGTCTAATCCCCTCCACAGTTAGCAGGGGCATCCTCAATTAGATCAGGTTGCCCAGAGCCCTGTTAAGCCTCAACTTGAGTATCTCGAGGGATTGGGCCTCAACCATCTTCCTGGGTAACCTGTTCCCATGTTCCACTATCCTCATGGTAAAGAACTCATTCTGGACATCCAGTCTAAATCTGTTTTTCTCTAGTTCGAAGCTGTCCTATCACCACAGGCCTTTGTAAACAGTCTCTCTGCATCCTTTGTGTAGACTCCTTTCAGGTACTGGAAGGTATCTCTGGAGCCTTCTCTTCTCCAGGCTGAATAACCCCAGCTCCCTCAGCCTGTCTTTGTAGCAGAGGTGTTCCAATCCCCTGATCATTTCTGTGGCCCTCCTCTGGACCCACTCCATCGGCTCTGTGTCCCTCCTGTATTGAAGGTTCCAGACCTGGATGCAATACTCCAGGTTAAGACTCACCAGAGCAGAGTAAAGTGGCAGGAATTACTCTGCCTGCTGGCCACACTTCTTTTGATGAAGCCCAGGATGTGATTGTTCTTGAGCTGCAAGCACACACTCTGCCCATGTCCGGCTTCTCAACCAACAGCATCCCCAAGTCCCTTCCAACTCAGACCATTCTTTGGTTCTATGATTCTGTGATAAATTTATGAGTTTTAGGCATCTCCAAGCTGTAGGTGGGTGCCAAGAGAAAGAGTTAAATAAGAAATCTCCTTTCAAAGAGCCTTTAAGAATGTCTGTGCTTGAAGTATCTTCCTAACCTTTACTATATTTAGTCCAATCTAATGTGCTATATTTACATAGTGTCCTTCAAGTTAAAAACATTTTCAAGTATTTTTCTTACCTGGAGCCAAAATCTGTCTTTGCCACAGTTTCATGTCTTCAGGTAAGAATAGTGATATAGGTCTATTTAGCTCATTTTAGGCTCACTTTAATCTTTATATTTATATAGTGCTTTTAATTGACAATTTGTTCAGTCTTTTAGTTTGGAAGTATATTTGTCCATTTCCATTGTATATTTGCCTCTTAACAACACTGCTTTCTTTTTGGAGAACTTGTAGCTTTAAGAAGGTAAAGAACTTAACAGAAATATGTGATGTTATCACATATTTTGTCATCATTTGCCTCAATTTTTGCATTTAAGTTATTGAATTTTTATTAGTTTTACTTAACTTTAATTCTTTATGAAGAGAAACTTTTTTGCATTGGAGTGCAAGCAAACACTTTGGTAATATATAGATCAAATCCAAACCAAAAGGTGCAGTAGATTTCAACTCTGTTTTGATCTTGCCACGTGATACAGGCACAATTTTGGGAAGCAAATGTAGTGTTTGAGTGGTGAAAGTGACAAAAGAACTGTGAAGGCAAATTGAGTTTTCCTTCAATACTGCAAATGGCAATTTAAAAAAGTCATCTTCCCAGGGTTACTGTGGGTATGAAGCACTGCCAAGTTTGGGACAGCTACTAAGATTTTTTTAAATTTCTGGCTTTCCATTTTGGTACTGAGTAATCTAAGATAGATGCTTGAAAACTCAGAAAGCAATTTTCAAGAGTTTGTAGGGATTGCTGTATTAGTTTAAGCTAGCCCCACCCTGAGCTCAAAAGCTCAATAAATACTTAATTTGATTTGGAAGTAAAAAAAGGTAAACTTTAACAATAAATAGAAGGTAAGAGAAGTTACAGATGACAGGGAAGAAGGAACCAAAATACAGGGTACAGGTATAAGGGGAATTACAGAGGATGGGGGAAAAAAGGGAGCTAAAAACACAGGTAAGGGGAATTACAGAGGATAGAGGAAAAGGGAACAAAATACACAATATAAAAATACAACCTGTGGATGGAAGTTGAATCCAAGTAGTGAAATTGATGATTGGTGGTGGGTGCAGAGGGATGCAAGATTGATGGTGAAATGCAGTGAGTTAAAAAAAAAAATGGTTGCTCTCCCCATGTGTTTTCTGGAGAGCACATGATGAGCAGCAGCAGGACAACAAGGTGCTGGGTAGAAGAGGAGAGGCCAAAAGAGAGAGACAGGAAGTCTATCCCCCTTTATATGGAATCTACTATAAAGGGAAGTGGGAGGGGGATAAACACAATACCTGGGGGCAGGTCAGACCACCCCCAGGGAGGAGACAGGATCCAGTTCCAGGTAAGCTTAACCCTTTACAATTGTCTTCAGCTTACACAGTTCAGTTCAGTGGGAATCCATGGGGTCTTGTAATCCTCAAAGAGAGAAGACAGATCGAGTCAATCTTCTGTTGCACTTGAGAAAAACTACTGGTTACGTTTTTCCTGGGAAACATGTAAACAAGCGGAAACAGAAGAGAATGAATGAAAGAAGAACGGCAAAGTAAATTAAAGGTCTACACAGGCCTGGTTACTTTGGGAGACAATGAAAGAAAGCTATAAACCATATAGTGATGTTGCAAAACTTAAACACATACGTTACATCATGCAAACCAAGAAACAAAGGTGGTTTTACCTTTAGAAAAATATATAAAAATAACCTAAAAGCTGCTATTAAAATATGTATGATTAATATAGTATTCCTTCCCTTTCTGATATGACCCTTTTCCCTTGTGAATTAGAAGTATGATAAAGAAGAAATCGATATATCATCCTACAGATTTTGCTACTGCATTCTAGGTTAAGATTATTTGTAGAGATTTTGTGTCCCCCATGTTGGAATTAGAGAGATTGATTCTGTTCTCACCATCATAAATGAGGATAGCATTTGGACTTCCAACTCGTCTGTCACTCTGACACTTAAATAATAGTACTTTATGCCAAGCAAACCTCGCGTGAATTACAGAGAGAGGTTGTAATCAGTAAAGATAGATTTGTAGGAAAACAAATGAGACCTTCCTGATGAGAAAGGATGAACAACAGTTACTTGAACAGATATTTTTTTCAGTTCTATTAGACACCAATGAGACAGAAGAAAGCAAGGTGAGGCAAAGTGAAGTGAGGCAGGCAGGGCAAGGTAAGGTAAGGGAAAACAAAACTGAGGAAAAGATAATCTTGAAATAACTTTAAGGTATTTAAGGACCAAGCTACACAATATTTTATTGTGTCAGTATCTTATAATCATAGGACTGTAAACTGAGGGTTTCTCATCTGCTTTTTACGTGTAGGGTTCTCATTTCAAATTCTCCCTTTTGTGGTTTATTAAAAATTGCATTTTTACCAAGATACCATCAGTCATGAGAGTGTTTTAAGTAGACCTGGTTTCAGATTTTCATAAAGACANAAGGGACCTCAAAGATCATTAAGTTCCAACCTCCCACCATAGGCAGGGACACCTCCCACTAGAACAGGCTGCTCAAGGCCTTGTCCAACCTAGCTGTGAACACCACCAGGGAGGGAGCAGCCACAACATCTCTGGGCAACTCATTCCAGTATCTCACCACCCTCACTGTAAATAACTTCTTCCTAACATCCAGTTTAAATCTCCTGTCTTCCAGTGTAAACCCATTACCCCTTGTCCTGTCATTACAACACCTTGTGAATAGTCCCTCCTCAGCCTCCCTGTAGGCCCCTTTCAGATACTGGAAGGCTACTATAAGGTCTCCTTGAAACCTTCTCTTCTCCAGGCTGGAGAGCCCCAACTCTCATAGCCTGTCCTCATAGCAGAGGCACTCCAGCCCTCTGATCACCTTTGTGGCCCTCCTCTGGACTGACTCAAACAGTTCCATGTCCTTGTGTTGGGGGTTCTAGAACTGTGCACAGTACTCCAGGTGGGGTCTGACAAGAGCAAAGAGAGAGAATTACCATCCTTGCCCTGCTGGCAATGCTTCTCTTGATGCAGCCCAGGACACGGTTGTCTGGGCTCCACCCACACACTGCCAGTTCATGTTGAGCTTTTCCTCGTGTGTGTATATATATCTATATATCTATATATCTATATATCTATATATATCTCGTTAGTTATTTTCTTCTTGGAATGTTTTGGAGTGAAAGAAAAAATGCATGAAAACTCTTTGACCATTCTACTTCTGTTGCATAAGTATCACTATTAGATGTGATGTTTAGAAAAACCTCCTTTTCTTCCTGTTTTGTTTTGCTTTCCTTTTTCATATTTTAACTCATCATAGCTGTGTTTCATTTTGCTTATCATTTCTACCAGTCTTCAACACATCATATGTTTTTACCTGGCAGAAACCAATAATACTAGGAATAGGTTGCTGCACATCAAAGACCTGTGAAGTAGTGCTCTTGATTCCCTGTAGTATTCAAGGTCACCAACAAATGTGGCCTAAAGCTCCTCTTTGAATCTCGACCTTCACATAGTAATTCATTAGTGATTTGGGATGGACATCATAGTGAGACAAAATTCTTTTCTATCTTTATTAAAGGGCAATAAATGAAATTCTCTGCATGTCTGATGAAAAGTGAAGTGGTTGTTTTCCCCACTTCAAATGTTTAAGAATGGCTTTTCATTAATTCTTTATCACTTGTGTACTTAATTAAGACACTTTTGAGAGGTTCTAAGGAAAAAAAACAAAACAAAACAAAGAAATCCCAACACCCTTACAAAACTGTAAATCTTCCTTTGACGGGAATTCTTTCAAAGATAGTCTTGTTTAATTTATGTACACTTTATGCACTCATTTGGAAAAGGTGGCAGTTTTCTTGAGAAAAGTAAACAAAAATCAGCCTGAAATCATACAGTATTTTAAATAAATTCCAGTCAGGGATTCTTTCACTATTTTATTACAATAAGCCATATGATGTAATCAAACCTAAAGTTAATTAAATGCTTTTATGATTTAAATAGTTCCGTAAAGTCATTGAGCTTTTGAAGAAGAGATGATAAAATATTT
>VWZI01020334.1:60764-83136 GCA_013396835.1 Psilopogon haemacephalus | reverse complement strand
ATATTTATTATATTACAGCAGAAATGACAAACATTCTGCTTTTCATTTTATTTTAGTAAAAATATTTATGAAAGCAATTTAGCTTCCAAACATATTTCTGAAGGTACTTATCCAGCAGGTCTCACACACAGCATATTATCAGTAGAACAAGAGGTGACATGTTAAGTAAGAAGCAGAAAAATGCTGGCAACAAATGCAGAAAATGCAATTGTTTTGAGGCTAAAAGTTGTTTTGAGGTAGAATGTCCTAATCATAGTGGACTCTTTATATTGAAAATCAGTTGCTATCACTTTCAATTTACATGCATCCTCCTTTGTATTCCCTGCTTTTTTTTNTTTTTTTTTTTTTTTTTTTTTTTTTTTTTTAGTCCTCAATTCATGCATCTGTAGTGTACATCTGGCAAGTTTCCTTTTAGAACCTCTCCATGATCAGTCTGGTAGCATATACAGCTTAATGTGTCTTTTTCTTCTCTGAATCTTGAAAGTTCTGGGAAATGTAACAAGTGTCCAAGATATTTCAGGAGTATCCTTCTGTTGTTTGGGTTATTTAAAACAAGAATAAGCTTCAAAATTTAATAGAATTTGCCTTTAGGATAGTTATATGTAAAATACTGAAGGCAAACCAAACACTCTTAGCATTTCATTGTTATTATAACTGTTAATTTCCTGTAAACTGCAGGAGACCAAATTCCACGACACTGCCTTGAGCTTGTTTTACTTCTCTGTCCTACAGTAAAATTATACTGCTGTGTGTCTCTATTTATAGCTCTGAAGTCCCAACTTCTGCCCAAGTACATAATAAAAAAGAGCAACTCATCCACTGCAAAATCTGTTTCCAGGTTTGCAAAGTATGATGCTTAAGTGGTGTGCTTCTATTGCTTCTTGTACTTTCTGGACATAGCTGGAATTAGCACACTTTAATGGCCTGAATTTCTTCTGTTTCTTGTGCCAGGTTTTATCACTGTTTGGACAAATGTCTGTCAGTGTATTCTGTCTTCCAGTCTTCACAGTACTTTTACCTCATTTGCTTTATTACAGTCTCTTGACATTAACAAAGATGTTATTTCTGTCTGCCAGCTATCTTTCAGTATTAAATTTGGCAATTAAAAAAACCCCAACAACTTATTAAACAATAGTCTATGTTACTTCTCTGGTCAACACTGATCTATGTGCACTTTCATCATATGTTTACTTGTCCTATATAGCCACAGTATTTTCTATGGCCTTCAATAGTGAACTACATAATTTAGGAATATGACTTTCCAAAGCTATGTTTTGAAACTAAAGTCATTCCTCACATTAAAGTTCGTAAAGAATTTGAGCTAACTTCAGTCTTCAGAAACTAGGATAACTAAAGGTCCCAGCTCTTTAAAAAGATCAAATCCATTATCTCCACCTGATTTAATTAGCATATTCTTCAAAAACATGATACAGTAAGGTTAAAGAATTTTGAGCTTTTTTCAGTTCTGGAAAATTTCTGACATACTGATTTCTGTACATAGCTAAGTGAACCCACTTAGGTTTATGAAGCCTAGGGACAGTTAGTTTAGTTGTAAATGAGTAAAATGGGGGGGAAACTGCTTTCCAAACAAACAAACAAACAAAAAAAAATTCTGTACATTGTTAGACATCAGCAAAAGAGTAGGAACTGCATCCACTCCAAAATAGACTTAGATAACAAAACCCAATACATGTTTTCTATGCAAACTTCTATTTTTGTTGTTATCTGTCTTCAGTAAAAGAAAAATTAAAGAAACAAAACTAATATTTCAGAGCTACCTATAATAATTTCATAATTTTGTGTTAATTTGTGCATTTCTTTTACAAGAAGTACCATACTAAAAATACTTGGTGAGGGGGAGGTTGTTTGGTTGGGTTTTTTTGGTTATACAGGAAGGTAAAAGTTGATTTTGACAAAAATGAGTTGCAGAAATCTCAATCAGCTTTGCTTTACAGCACAGATATTCACTGGTTTACAGTCATCCACAGCAGACAAGTTTGTTCAAGTTCAAATTTATATTAATTTGTTGTGTGTGCCACACACAGATATATTAATGTCACTGATCAATGAGAAACTAGCTAAAGGTTGTGAAACATAATACTTCTACTCTGCAATACTGAACCACTCTGCAATATTGAGCCAAGGATGCCTGGAGAAAAGAGATAAATGATTTCTACATCAAGCTTAAATAAAGAAATGTGGAGCTCCTTCAGTTTGTCTGTGTCTGCATCTTTGTCACCTTCATAAAGTAACCATAAAAATGTGCTCTCATTCTCTGACCTTTTATCACTAAAACAAGATTGAAAGAACAGTAGCAAGGAACACCAAATAATCCTTTCAAGAAACACCAGAGAAACAGATAAGATAGTTTATATCTGAGGGGTGACTTTATTAATGTTTATAAATATGTAAAGGGTGATGACAAGAGGAGGGAGTTAGGCTCTTCTCAGTGATGTCCAATGACAGGACAAGGGATAAGTGCTATAGGTGATGCTGTTTTGGCAGAGATGTTGGTCTCTTCCCAGCCTCTAACATTCTGTGTTTCTGTCATATCTGTACTTCCTTTCTAAAACATGGAGAATTAAAAACAAAACAAAACAAAACAAAACACACAAACCAAAAAACAACCGACAAAACAAACTCAAAACACAACAAAAAAAATCTCACCTCTAGACTCCCCAACCAAAACGAAATGAAACAAACAAAAAAAAAAAAAACCAAAACCCACACAAAATGTCAATGTCTATTATTGTATTAATAACCAGAAGTATTGCACCAGTGAGCAAAAGTACCTTTTAAAGGAGTAAGAGGGCTGAAGAACCTCCCCCACGACAACAGGTGGAGAGTTGAGGTTGATCAGCCCGGAGAATGGAAGACTCAGGGGAGGCAGATTTACATTAGATGCAAGAAGCTCTTCACTGTGCTTCACTGTAGGAGTGGTGAGACACTGGAGTGTGTGGAAGCCTCATCCCTGGAAGTGTTTGAGGTGAGGCTGAATGTGGCTTTGAGCAACATAATCTAGTAGAAGGTATACATCCCTTCCAATTCAAATCTTTCTATGATTCTGTGAACATTAGTATTTATGCTTTTTTTTCCCCTCCAAAGATGCTAAAAGAGTTGTTTCCCTCTGCTTAGACTGAACTATGTAATGATGTTATTAAGGCATTAATATTGCATTGCACGATTGTGATTCCTATACCCCAGTGCTTAATAATGGAAAAGTCCTGACTGTTAACTTTCCATCACAATAAACTGATGTCTGTCTCTATGAAATGTTTATAATCTTCTATCCTGTCCCAAAATATTTGCAAGATCTTGCTTTTATAAAATTCAAGCTTTTATTAAAAAAAAAAAAAAAGAAAGAAAACTTCATGTGCTATGCATAATTTTTTTTTCAAAATATTCCAGCTAAATAGTCATGAAGGAACACAGAAAGGAAGTTACACTAACTGCGTTTTTTTGTTATTGCTCTGTGGGCTTCCTGTTGCTCTTGTTATTTTTCTGTTAGTCTGTTAACGTTGGTAGAGTAGCAGAAGTGATATACTTGATTTATAACTGAGCAGCAACCCTGTACAAATACCACAGGAGTGGATGGTTATTGTCTCTGTTAGATTGATTTCCCAAAATAGTGTTCACAAACTTGACTGCAATACCCTTTGTCCATGTATTTATAGTGTTTAGAGAGAAATTTTCCACCTTGTCATGTTATCATTACATACTGAACACAAAAAATATGTGATACATTGATCAATAGGATATGGAAAAGTTCACATATAAAATGTTCAAGATGTAGTACACAGCATTCTAATGCATCATCATGTGTATAAATGATTCTTAAGTGCTTTGTTTCGTTGTTTGGGTGTTTGGGGTTTTTTTTTTGGTGGGTTTAGGGTTTTTTTTTTAGTTTTTGTGAAGGTTTTTTGGGGTTTTTTTTCTTCCCAAGTGAAGCTAAGCCCAAAGACAAGCAAAAGACAGATGTTTGAGCTGACTTTCACTCTGTGAATTCTAATGGTCCAGGTTAATAATGTGGTCTATATATGTGAAAGAAAATTTAAGACTTCTTTCACTTGGTTTTGATACAGGCTACAAAAAGGAGGGTACTATAAACAATGAACAATCCAGTCCTCCAATGCATTGCAATTCCAACTCAGAATTTCAGCGTGACCTTAAATAAAGCCCACTATTCACTGGTTGTAGAAAACTGTAATGACGCTGGTAAGAAGACATCAAAGACAGTTAAGCCTTCTTTGGTAATAATGAAAGGAAAGTATTGATACAACTTTTCAAAAGCCACATTCTTCAACAGACCTGGCTAAGAACTGACAGCAGCTGGAATTTAATCTGTTTCTCCTTTAGCGAAACAATACTTACAGGATGGGAAGTGTCAAGTGGAATGGGAGAGCTCTAATTTTCAGAGAACTGCAAAGCTGGCTTTAGCAATACCTGCAATCCTTGTTCCTGCTTTGAGCAGCATCAATCATTTTGTCTTATTGGAGGTAGACACTGTTTCCCAGACACTAGAAGTTTAAACTCTTCTTCCTCATAAAAATAGATCTACTCATCGAACTTGTCATTCTTTGAATTGACTATGCACTAAGTACATCTATATATTACAATATAGAGGCCAAACCTCATTTCAAGTAAGATATGTGAATGTATGTACGTGGACATGCATATAAACATCCATCTGGCCTTGGAAGCAAGCAAGAAAAAAAAGCCACAAATCTCTGCAAAGCACATTATGTAAGAAATGATGTAACTCTAGCTTGGAATGATAAGCTCTGCTTATGTTCAGGTTAAAATGGCAACTTCAACTCAAAATTAGGCAACATGGTCTAACCCCACTTTTTGTTTTAACCTAAATCACACTGTGGACATGGAAAACATGTACTTTTCATATTATTATTTCTAGATGCATATCCCTTGGTGTTTGACATGAATGTTTATTCTGCACTGGTTTGAAATGTGTTAACAGAGAGCCAGCACTCAGCTATTTGTATTTCCATTACTGTTAATGGGAGCACTTTGTGTAAATCTCCATACACCCACATGAAGTGGATTTCTCTACTGCCTTGAGCAGAAAAGGAGACACCCTCAAATACTTTATAGAATCTTAGCCTACCCAAAGGGAATTGTAGTTTTTACAACAAGTTTTTTCCATATTAAATGAAAACCACCCAGAGTCCCAGCTGAATAGTTTTGTAAAATTTGTTACATCATTTTGCTTAGATTTGTAACTACAAAGGGAAGTGTTTTATTCTTGAGCTCTAGACACCTTTTTATGTAGCTTAAAAGGTGAAAAATCTGTTTGTTCATTGTTTATTGACTTTATAAGACAACAACTTTAAAGCAAAAGAAAGAAAATTATTGCACATATATTTGCTAGCATGTTTCCCTAACAATGATCACTCATCTTTGTTTAGCATGAGCCATTGTCCTATGACTAGATAATTTGGGGCTGTTCCTTTTTTTTATTTTTCAGTTAACTCTTTTCTCACAACTTCCTAGATTTGTGGCTTTTAATTAATTTTTTTTAGAGAGATTACTTATCTTACTTAGTGCTTCCTGTGATAGGACAAGGAGTAATGGATGTAAGCTGCAGCACAGGAGGTTCCATCGGATGTAAGCTGCAGCACAGGAGGTTCCATCTCAACACAAGGGGAAACTTCTTTACTGTAAAGGTCACAGAGCACTGACACAGGCTCCCCAGAGAGCTTGTGGAGTCTCCTTCTCTGGAGACTTTCAAAGCCCATCTGGATGTGTTCCTCTGTGACCTGAGCTAGATTATGGTCCTGCTCTGACAGAAGGCTTGGACTCAATGATCTCTTTGGGTCCCTTCCAACCTCTGTCATCCTGTGATCTATCTATGAACATGTTATGTCTTATCCAAAACGGAGTAAGACACTTTTCTTTCCCCCTTGATTATCTCAATGATAGAAGAAAGGACATTCCTTCACTCTTCCATCCTTCCCCTTTTGTCATAACAACTTATGATAACTTGATAAACAATTAATTCCTAACACTAAGCAAAGCCCCATTGCCTGTAGGATCAGAACAATAAAAAAACAGAGGTGAGAGAAGGAGGAAATGACAAATCTTTGATTTGGACATGAGTGACAACAGTTTAGGGATAAGAGTGTTTCAGGGATAACTTTCGTTGAGGAAACCAGGAAATTCCCTGTCCTGGTCCCAGATGATCCCATCCTAGTCTGACAGAGCAGTAAGCAGGCAATAGCCTGCCAAGGCTTCCATCTGATATTATCCCCCCTGGTGCCCCAACTCAGACATGTTAAAGAAAGAGCAACAGTCATGATAGACAGGACACACATCAGAAGATACAAGAGGAAAAACGGGAAAAGGAAGAGGAAACGTTGTTGTGGACAAGGATGGAGACACACTCTTAGAAGTTGGCATTCTGAGTCAGAAGATGAATAATGATCATCTACAGCAGGCCAAGGACTACCCTGAAGACTGCACCCTATAGTTGACTCATTCTGGGCTGAAGAATGGATTTGAGCCCAGGGTACAGGAAGAAAAGGTGATTCCTTATATTTTTTGTTACACTCTTTGTATCTTTATTCTATACCTTAATTACTAATTATGTGTTTGTGTTAGTTTGGAGTAATCTAAATTAAGTAAAATTCCATGAGTCAAGACTATTTTGCTGCAACAGCCCCAGAGGAGCACTGTGAACAATAGAGAAGAAATGTTATGTTTGTTGTAGCTCCATCAGCAAATGCTAGAAAATAAAAGCAGAAGAAATGTGACATGAAAGGGAACTGCATTACTCTGAATTCCTCTCCTGTCTACATTTCCATCACTGTAAATAAGGCAGAAGACTGATTGCCTTGGTTTAACAGTCTGCTCTCAAAAGCAAACCCTGACTTCCCCATATGTGGCAGGAAAGTAACAACACACAAAAAAAAGCCCCGTGTTTGAAATGAGGAGTTTAATGGAAATGATACAATGTACAATTACCTTAGCTATTTCAGGATCTAGCCATTAAAAAAAAAAAAAAAAACCAAACAAAAAAGCCCAAAACCTCTTCTCCATTTCCCTATTTGGCTTTTAACTTATGAACTGTAACCACTAAAATGCCTTCATAAACACAACACATTGTAAGTTTTTTAAGTTACAGTTTATGCTATTTGTGTATTGTGTTTATTTGCATATAATTCATAAAGACAAAAATATATTTAAAATATCTAGGCATTAAATGTGCTAATTCACTTATACTCTGAAAATTAAATATTCCAATCTCCACTGTCACTGATTAGTGTCTCTGAATATTCAGTGTAGCAACTACTTTAAAAAAAATTCTCCTGTAAAGTTAAGACATTTCAAAACACATGATTTTATTTAGTGCAGCTTGCTTGGGTTTAATGTTTCCTATATTATGAAGGAAGAACATTGTAAGCCAAGGTTTCCTTGTATATGACAACTCACCAAGTGTCAACAAACTCATGTAAGCACTGTAGATGCTAAGCTTTCAGTCCTACACTGTTAACTAAGTGAATAGCTGTCACCTGAAAATTACAAATTTAGTGGGATATAGTAAGTGCAGAGAGAATACAGAATTGATCATAATGACACATAAAAATAGATTAGCGATTTTAAAAGAGATGCAAGTGCATGTTATCGTGCTTGAACCAAAATTCATAAGTAAAAAGCAAAATGTTGGGGTGTCTGAATTCCTGTTCAGTGACTTAAATTCTGTAGATAAATAACTGCAACTTATTATGTCAAACTCCTATTTTTTTCCTGTTTAACAGATCAACATAGCAGGAATATTTGAGTGTGACAGTTTGTACAGAGCATATGCTTAAACTTGGTCCAGACAATGTGTGGCGGGAAACAAATCACAACTGAAGTCTTTTCATCATAGATTACTGAACAGTCAACTTCCCTGTTAACTCCCACTATCTACCCCACCATCTATCCATTTCTTTCCCAAAACCTTTCTTCAACACATTTCATTTCTCCCTATTGTTTTCATGAAATTCTTTGTTCTCAGTTACTTTTCTTCTCCCCCATGAATTCTCTGTCCTCACAGTAGGTACTCTAATTCTTTGCCTTTCTGTTTTATTTCTAAGTGTAAAACACCTCGGATAATATAAAGAGGACAAAAAATGTAGTAGTCTGATTTATGAAGGTTGTATGAAGGATCTTCTGATTAATTCTGAGAATTACTGGCACTGCATTCTGCAACACGGCACAAGACTTCTGCTTTCTGAAGAAACCAAACCAGTTCATTCATCTTAGGCAACTTTAATCAATGGTTGATGTCATTCCATTAAGAATCTGTGGAAATCACAAAAGAGCAAGCTTGCACATCTTGCATGTTCCTTTAGAATGACAAAAAGATAACCTAAGGATGAGGAATAATCATGCAAGATAATTCTATCAGCGTTACACCATGCACACCTGAGTTTTCTATGTGCATTATGATAAAGATGGACACATAGGGATCAAATCAATAGAATGACACCACACTGAAAGATGCTATGGACTGGAAAATTGAATCTTTCCTGTGCCTGTGTACAACTACATATTGCCTGTGGAAGACTTGCTACTGACAAGTCAAACTCATTCATTATATCTCTTTAGAGTTTTCTTTTTTTCAACATTACTGTGGACAAAAGCTAGATAAGCAAGAAGAGAGAGAAAAAACCTTTATGAATTTAAAACATTCAATAATTCTTGTGTTGAATTGTTGTTTAAAGCTAAGAATTTCATATCATTTACAAAACCTTCTGATTGCTGTGACAAGTTCAGAATGTCCAGCCAATATTTCACAGTGTAAATAAATTCTAAAATAATAAACTAAACATAACTAATTATATTGACTTAGAAGTTTCTTCTTTATGACAAACCAATAAAATGACTGAAAATAAAGGAGGTCTTATTCTAATAAATAGAATAAATAGAATAAATGGCAAAATTTTTTTAACAGCACATCAGTATTCCTAGAAACAAACTTGCTACATATTGTAAGTGGGAAAGCACAAATATACCACTCAACAGAAATACAAGTATTTTACAATTATTAAAAAAAAATATTATTTGAATAGAAAAATACATTTTATGTATTTTCTTCGCTGTCAATTATTTCTTTCCTTCTTGTGTTTCACATTTTCTTGCTTCCACCAAAAAAACCTGTCTATAACAGATTACCATCAACTAATTTAAATTGTCACCTTCAAATTAAGAAAGATATTATTTTAAACTTCAGAGCATTTAATTCTAGTATTAATTTCAGAAGTATTTTGTATGAGTATGAATATCTAGCTAATTGATCTATAAACTGTATGTTCTATACTTGCTTTCCATTGAAGTCTTAAAACAAAGATTTTTTTTTCTATTTAATATATTTAAAGATTTTTTTTCCTATTTAATATATTGCGAGCCTTAGTTCATTCATGCAACTAAAGCACAAACAGGTATTTTATTCATGGCGTGTATTAAAAGTATTGGTGGCTACTGAGTGTTTTGCGCAGGTAAGCTGGTATTTCTTGAAGTCTATTTGATCTGTTCTGCATCTTATTACTGCATAAATATCTGGGTTTAATGGGATGAAATGGAAACACTGGTGACCCAGCAGCCAAATTGACATTTTGTTTTTTTTCCAGGGTACCTTATGCAAAGATTGAAGAATGTTTTTTATTCTGCTGTCAAACATGACCCTCACAGTCTGTTCCCTGGTATTATGGGCAAGCTTATTAAGTTATTGAAAGTTTCAGTTATCTATCACTTTAGAAGACTTGGAAGGTTTAGAACGCTTCCTTTTCTTGCTCTAAGTTTCTCTTGATATAGAAGTTCAAATATTTTTGTTTTACATATTATGAGAAAACAAAAATACTAACAAAAAACAATCTGATCCTTAAAAGAAGCTAGACAAGAGGGCTACTCTCCAGACATTGAGTTTCTCAATAAATCCCTATCTCATTAATTATCAAAATTAAATCAAATTGCTATATCACATCTCTGAAAATTGCATCATTCTAAATGCATTTGGAACGGGATGACACTTTATAATAAGACTAAATCTTTCTCTCTATTGAGATCATCTTTTGCAGGTAATTTTAACTTGTATTTAATTTTTTATAGGAAACATTTCATCTGGGCAACATGGTAAGTGCTGGTAGTTAGGCAGGGGCAGAATAGGACAGAATCAATTTGAACCCATCTAATTCCATTTAAACTGACATACTCGGTGATCAAGCCGAAGTCAATTACGCGGCACGGAGCACAAGCAAGAGGAAACCATTACTCTCGACATTTGTCTCACATCGACTTCCACTGCATCTGCAGCAACAGGAAAAGAGCTACCTGAACGAGGCAGATACTCGGGGAGGCAGAGCCGAGGCAGAGCTGAGGCAGAGCCGAGGCAGCTCTGGCACCAGCACTAGCGCCCCGCGGGCGAGCAGAGCGCTTTCTGAAGCAGGGCGGTGTTAGGGTGCGGTGGAAAGAGGGGGAGGGGCCGCAGGGGAGGGCTCGGTCACGCGCCCGCGCACCAGAGCAGGGTTGCTGCGGCAACCGCGCGAGATTCAAACACGGAGAAACAGCCGGGGCGCGAGGCAGGCACCCGGAGAGGCAGCGCCTGCGCTCTGGCAGGGCGGCAGGGGCGGCCTACAAAAAAACCAAAACCAAACAACAAACAAAACCCCACCAAACCAACCGAAAAACAACCACCACCAATAACAACAAAATAACCCACCAAAACGAAACAACACCAAACCACAAAATAACCAAACAAACACCAAGTCAAGACATGGTTACAACTTGGCCAAAAAACTTGGTCAGAAAAACTGTGGCTACCCAAACAGATGCAAAAAGGTGGGTACCCAAATGGGGGCCACACGCAAGCATAGAGGAGTCCAGGCAACAGGCTGTAGTGAGTGTTGGCATCTGGCATGTGAAATGGAGAGCAGTGGAGACAACACCTGTGCTAGGTGTGAGCAAATTGAAGATCTGCTTAGCCTGGTGGCTGAGTTGAAGGGTGAGATTGTGAGACTAAGGTGTGTTAGGGAATGTGAAAGGGAGCTGGACGTGTGCTACCAGATTACACTAGCAGAGGGAGGTGACCCAAGGAGGAGAGGGGAAAGAGATTCAGGTCTCAGTTAGAAGAGATGAGGAAGGATGGAGACAGGTCCCTTTCTGGCAAGACAGGAAAGGCAGACCAGTCCCCTCCCAATCTCTCCAGTTTTCCCAGTTGTCCGCACACAACAGGTACAGTGCCCTTGAAACAAAGGGCCAGATGAACGAGGATGGAGATGAATCTCCATGCACTCAACTACCCAGATCTTGCCAGCCAGTCCCAAGACTTAGGACTAGTGCAAAAGAAGAAAGAAAGAAAGGTGATAATAGTAGAGCATTCCCTTCTCAGGAGAACTGAGGGCCCTATTTGCAGGCCTCATCCATCCCACAGGGAGGTCTACTGCCTGCCAGGGACACAGGTTAGAGACATTTCTAAGAGGCTCCCCAATCTCATATGACCAACTGACTATTACCCACTGCTATTTATGCAGATTGGGAGTGATAAAGCAATGTACAGGAGTTCAAAAGCAATCAGAATAGACTTCAGGGCCTTGGGGAGATTGGGGATTGATCTCCTCAATCCCTCTAGTGACAGCAAGTGATATTGAAGGGAAAAGGGAAATCTATGTGATTAGAAGATGGTGCCATCAGCAGAACTTTGGGGTTTTTGACCAAGGGGAAGTATTCTTGGCACCAGATCTACTGGTGACAGATGGAGTTTATCTGTCCCATAAGGGAACAACAATCCTTGCACATGAGTTGGCTGGGCTCATCAACAGGGCTTTAAACTACTTTCAAAGGGGGACAGGGATATATAGAATCATAGAATCATAGAATCAGTCAGGGTTAGAAGGGACCACAAGGATGATCTAGTTCAAATCCCCCTGCTATGGGCAGGGACACCCTACCCTTGATCAGGCTCCCAGAGCAGCTGGCCTTGCTGAGAACCCTGGGGGTAGTAGTCCATCACTTGTGGATCAGTGTGTTGGTTTCTTAGACAACCAGAAGTACTCTCCTGCCTCAAGGTTTAAAACTATGTACTCCTTCTCTGAAATGTTTATACACCAATGCACACAGCATGGGCAATAAACAGGAGGAGCTGGAGGACACTGTACTACAGGGTAACTATGATATAGCAGCCATCAGAGAAACAGGGTGGGATGACTCCCACAACTGGAGTGCTGCAATCGATTACAACTGCTGAGAGAGCCAACCAGGAAAGGTGCCCTCCTGGATCTGCTTCTTGTGAACAGAGAAGAAATAAAGGTTGGAGGACATCCTGCCTGACCAACCTGATCTCCTTCTATGACAAGATAACCCGGATACTGGATGAGGGAAAGGCTGTTGACATTGTATTCCTAGACTTTGAAAAGCCATTAATACTGTTCCCCACAAAATTCTTGTAGACAAATTGGCTACTCATGACTTGGATGAGCACACTGTCTCCTGGAAAGCACTGGCTGGACAGCAGGGCCAAGAGATTGGTAGTCAATGGAATTAAATCTAGTTGGTGGCTAGTCACTAGTGCCATTCCTCAGGGATCTGTGTTGGAACCACTTCTTTCTAATATCTTTACTGATGACCTTGATTCAGGCATAGAGAGTGTCATCAGTAAGTTTGCAGATGACACCAGGTTAGATAGCAGTGTTGATTTGAATGAGGGTATAGCAGCTGTTCAGAGGAACTTGGGTAGGCTGGATCAATTGGCCAACATTAATAGGATGAGTTTCAACAATGCCAAATGGCAGGTCCTGCACTTGGGTCACAACAACGTGAAGCAACACTACAGGCTTGGGGCTGGAGTGTGGCTGGAGAGCAGCCTGACAGAAAGGGATCTGGAGGTTGTAATAGACAGGTAGCTAAATACGAGCCAGCAGTGTGCTCAGGCAGCCAGGAAGGCCAATGGCATCCTGGCTTGTATTAAAAATGCTGTGGCAGACAGGAGAAGGGAGGTGATTGTCCCCTTATACTTGGCTTTGGTGAGGCCACACCTTGAGTATTGTGTTCAGTTTTGGGCACCACAACACAAGAGAGATGTGGAAGTGCTGGAATGGGTCCAGAGGAGCTGATGAAGCTCCTCTGATGAACGGCCTAGAGAATAAATCTTATGAGGAGTGATTGAAGGAGCTGGGGCTGTTTAGATTGAGGAAGAGGAGGCCAAGGGGAGACATTGCTGTCTACAACTACCTGAAGGGATGTTATGGAGAGGCTGGTGCTGATCTCTTCTTACAGGTAATTGGAGACAGATCAAGGGGAAATGGCCTCAAGCTGAGACTGTGTAGGTTTAGATTGGACATTAGGAAAAAGTTTTTCATGGAGAGAGTGGTCAGGCACTGGAATGAGCTACCCAGGGAAGTGGTTTAGACATCACCTCTGGATGTATTTAAGAGTCATTTGGATGCAGTGCTTAGGGATATGGTTTAAGGTGAATCTTGTAGAGTAGGGTTATATGTTGGACTTGGTGATTCTGAGGGTCTTTTCCAACCTGAATGCTTCTGTGATTCTGTGAATTTTTGGTGAATTCACAAAAGATTTTGTGTGAACTAGCAGGTAATACTGATACAGGCTAAACTTAAGTCCCTCCAGTTTTTGTAGATCCCTGTATGCAGATCCTAAATAGTTGCACCAGCTTCATATTACTGATTACATTATACACAGGTCTGAAGATTTACTAAAAAGAAGCTCCAAGTATGACATAGTCCAAAACACCAGAGCATCCTAGAATAAGAAAGTGGGGAGAAGTGTTTCTGTAAAGATACACTTGTACACACACATATAAAGGTTAACTGGAATTTAGGACTTTAAAAACAAAAAGTGGCTTGATCATGGATAACAGTTATAGAAAGAGCAAAGCTGCCCTTCCAAACTTACAAGAATCCCTGAACTAATTTTGACTTTTGTTGTACAACAAAGATTTTTTTCTGAAAGTATAAAGAAAGGTACACCTCTCTACCTTCTACTTTAATCTCTCCATCTTTAACTTTCTCTTGTTCAAATAAAATTGCAGTCTAATCAATTTTTATTTTTAAAATAGCACAGAATACAGACTGGTATCACAAGCATGTCACCCCGGTTATATGTCATTTAGTCAATATAAATTGTATGCATACCTAGACATTTTCTACTCGAAGTTATTAGCAAAAGGGCAGAAACAAAGAAGTCTTTCAGAAGTGGCATAAAGCAAATAATCACACTTAACCAAAGCTTTTATCCAATATTATTAAGCTCCAATTACTTCTGTTTTGAATAAGTAGATAGGCCAAAATTTCACATACGTTGAAAGATGAAGAAACGCTATTCAAGGCTTGTATAATATATCTGTCTGTCTTCTGATACATTTAAACTCACTGCATGTTTTTTTTCCAAATTCCTTTGTGCTATTATAATGAATTTTGTTATTTCTAGCTGAAGAAAAAAGTGAAAGCCAAAAAATAACAGTGCTGAGCTTGTGAAACTAAAAACTGATAGGTAATACAGCTCTTCAGCCTGTTACAATATTTGTTCAGTTATTCCAAGTAACATTTTTAAAAGTCTATATATGGGTATATGTTTCATTTGAATGTTGTCATGTGCCATGCAAGTGGTGCTACAGTTTGTCAAACATCCTAAACCACTTTTATCAGATTTCTGAACTGAAATGTTCTAATTTTCACTTAGATGTGCTGATAGATTGCACATCGGTTCTCAGCTGTTCATGATTTGCAACAGCCACCTGTTTGGTTGTTGATTTTGACCTATTTTGTCCCTTTTAGTACAGTAGAAACTGGCAAGAGTTTCCACAGAGGGAAGTTCAAAGTTAGTAAAACCAACTCAATCTACACATAGCTTGGTGTTCATATATCTATGCCCTACAACACAGATTATCTGCTTTTAAAGCAATACATACGTTGAAGAATAATGTTTAATTGTTTAAGGCACACTTTAGCGAGTGTTTTGATTTTTACTTAGACACATTTTAGGAATTAGAGTTTAAACGAAATGTTTTGTCGGAAATCACATACATCTAAATACTATCCAAGTACTATAAACAATACAGATTTTTCATAGGCCAGTTCTACAAGGGAACGATATTTGTATTAAAAAACTCAACAAACAAAAAAACAAACCAAACAAACAAAAAACCAAAACAAACACCTCCCAAACCAACAAACAAAACCCCCTGCAAACAAAAACCACAAAAACCAACAACAAAAACAAACAAGCAAATAAACCTGACATGCACATATCCAGTTTTTAAAAGCAGTGAAGTCTAGCTATAGTATTCTAGGGTATTGGGTTCATATTGCTTCAGACTAAAGACCTCTCCAACTGACAGACAGTATCTGCTCTTCAGCAGTTGCTTAGAGGGTTTGGGATTTTTTTGCTGTCTATTGTCCATGCCTTTGAGACCTTTTCATGGGGATTTCTTTCCCATTAAAAATTATGAAAGATATTCAGATCAGATTTCTGAATTATCATATTTTCTTAGCAGAAAGGCATTATAAAGTTTTTGTGTTCTTGTTGAGAAACCTAAAGAGGGTTTTGGTACACTGCAGTTACACATTGCTTGTCATCTAACATAAAGGAAATTACTAAAACCTTCTGTCTGAGCATACAGCAGTATTTATTCCATTTTCATGAGATATATACATTTGTTTGCAAATTTTGGGCTTTTAAAGTATCCTATGTATGATATATATATTCACACCATATCCCTAAGCTTGAGTTACACAGGAGTCAAACATACCAATATCTGTTTCTCAGTGTGGTTATTCTCAAATAATCAGTTCAGAACCATTTTTTCTAGTGCTGCTTTCATTACCTAAGTCATAAAAGCAACACAGCAATGTGCATGTTTTTTCCCCACTAAATCAGATTCCAGATTGCTTCACGTAATCTCGGTAGCTAAACTTTCTATCCCTAGTACAGAAAAATAGTGGAAAAAATCTCAGTCTTTTAGTGTTTCTAAGGGATTTCTAAATCTTCAACCTACCAGATAGATTACATGGGTTAGACTAGGTAGAATCATGACAGTACAGACACATCAGCTTTTCTATAATGATAGCACCACTTGTGTGGCACATGACAACATTCAAACAAAACGTATACCTATAAATAGATTTTTAAAAATGTTGCTTGGAATAACCAGCTCTGTTTAGATATGGCTTTTGTTTGGACGTTTGTTCTTTACTTCATATGTAAGTAGAAAATTCCTGTCTTCCTTTCATAAAATTATTCAAATGAGATGATCCTATGAAATGTTTTTCTAACAGAAGCATTTCCTCTTCCTGTAAAACAAATATTCTCAAATCCAGCAGACAAGAGGTTCCAGTTCATTGCTGCTCTTGTAAGAATGTGAGTGTGATTGAATAGTCAGCCAATGTGTTTTCATGTGTACCCAAGCCATTTGGACATGGTACATCACTGGATCTCTGGAAGTAAAAAGTTTTTTCTGCAATTTTGAACATCTAGAAAAGTACCTTATTTTTGCTCGCTGCCTTGCCTGGCATTTCACAGAATCCAAGAATTCTTATAAGTTCTTATGGAAATGTGTCAATATTTTATTAAGTAAATATACGTGTGTTATCATAGAATCATAGAATGGTTAAGGTTGGAAGAGACCTCAAAGATCATCCAGTTCCAACCCCCTGCCATAGTCAGGGACACCTCCGCTATATCAGGTCACACAAGGCCCCATCCATCCTGTCCTTGAACACCTCCAGGGAGGGAGCAGCCACAACCTCCCTGGGCAACCCGTTCCAGTGTCTTGCCACCCTCACTGTGAAGAACTTCCTCCTAACATCCCATTTAAATCTCCCCTCTGCCAGTTTGAACCCCTTGTCCTCGTCCCTGTGAATAGTCCCTCCCCAGCCCTCTTGTAGGCCCCCCTCAGATACTGGAAGGCTACTATAAGTTCTCCTCAAAGCCTTCTCTTCTCCAGGCTGAAAAGCCCCAACTCTTTCAGGCTGTCCTCATAGCAGAGGTGCTCCAGCCCTCTGATCATCTTCGTGGCCCTCTTCTGGACTCTCTCCAACAGTTCCATGTCCTTCTTGTGCTGGGGACTCCAGAACTGCACACAGTACTCCAGGTGGGGTCTGAGGAGAGCAGAGTAAAGGGGTGAGAATCACCTCCCTTGCCCTGCTGGCAACGCTTCTCTTAATGCAGCCCAGCACACGGTTAGCTGCCTGGGCCACGTGTACACACTGTTGGTTCATGTTGAGCTTTTAATTAACCCAGACTCCCAGGTCCTTTTCCTCAGGTCTGCTCTCCAGCCATTTGCCACCCAGCCTGGAGTTGTGCTTGGGATTGCGACGATCCAGGTGCAGGACCTTACACTTGGCCTTGTTGAATTTCTTGAGGTTGGCCTGTCCGGGTCCCTCTGGATGCCCTCTAGCAAATTGACTGTGCCATACAGCTTGGTGTCATCTGCAAACTTGCTGAGGGTGCACTCGATTCCTCTGTCCATGTCACTGACAAAGATGTTAAACAGCACTGGTCCTAGCATTGACCCCTGAGGGACACCACTTGTCACTGGCCTCCATTATAAAAAAAATCTACAGTTTTGTGGGTTTCAAAAAAAAAAAAATCATAATTGTGGGGAAAATGTGGCATTACAGAGTCAAAAACTTTACACAAGGATATGGATAAAAATCAGAAGGCAGACTGATAAGATTGATATACTGGCTGGAATCTGTTACAGGCTACCCAACCAGGAAGAGGAGGTGGATGTGCTATTCTATAAACAGCTGTGCGATATTTCAAGACTGCCAACCCTTGTTCTTGTAGGTTACTTTAACCTGGTACACATCTGCTGGGAACTCAACACAACAGAGAGGTGGCAGTCTAGAAGGTTTTTAGAGAGTATAGAGGATAGCTTCTTGACATAGCTGGTGTACCGGCCTACCAGGTGTGAGTCTCTGCTTGACCTGCTGTTTATGAATAGAGAAGGGCTGGTGGGAGATATGGTGGTCAGAGGCTGTCTGGGGTGCAGTGACCACAAAATAATATAGTTTTCAATATGCACTGAAGCTAGGAGGGGCATCAACAAAACATCCACACTGGTCTTCCAGAGGGCAGACTTCAGCTTATTCAAAGAACTAACTTGAAGGGTACCTTGGGAAAAAAACCCTTAAAAACAAAAGGATCCAGAAAGGTTGGACCTACTTCAAGAAAGAAATCTTGAAGACAGAAAAACAGGCTCTGCTGATGAGCTGAAAGCAAAGCCACCAGGGAAGATGACCAGCCTGGATGGGTGAAGGACTTGTGAAGGAATTAAGGGAAACAAAGAGGGCATATCACCTTTGGAAAGAGGGGGAGGTAACTCAGGAAAAAATTAAGGATGTCTCCAGGTCATGTAGGGAGAAAATTACAGAGTCCAAACCCAGACAGTACTTAGACTGGCCACTGCTGTAAATAATAACAAGAAATGTTTTCATAAATATATTAATGGCAAAAAGAGGGGCAAGGATAACCTCCACTCTTTACTGGACAAGGACAGGAATCTAGTAACTAGAGATAAGGAAAAGGGAGAGGTGCTTAACACCTTCTTTGCCTTAGTTTTCAATAGTAAGGCAGATTGTCCTCAGGACATCTGGTCTCCTGAGCTGGTAGGTGGGGTCAGGGAGCATAACAGGCCCCTTGTCATACAGCAGGAAGCAGTTAGGGATCTGTTGAGCCTCTTCGATACTCACAAGTCTATGGGACCAGATGGGATCCACCCTAGAGTGGTGAGAGAGCTGGCAGATGAGTTTGCCAGGCTGCACTCCATCATTTACTAACTGTCTTGGCTCACTGGAGAGGTCCCTGAAAACAGGAAGCTGGCCAGTGTGGCTTCCATCCACAAGAAGGATCGAAAAGAAGACCCAGGAAATTACAGACCTCTCAGCCTGACCTCAGTGCCATGCAAGATAATGGAACAGATCATCCTGAGTGCAATCACAGGGCACCTACAGGATGGCCAGGGGATCAGACCCAGCCGGTGCAGATATAAAAGGGGTAGGTCCTGCTTGACTAACCTGATCTCCTTTTAAGGCCAGATAACCCAACTGGTGGATGTGGGGAAGGCTGTGGATGTTGTAGACCTGCACTTCAGCAAGGCTTTTGACGCTGTCTGCCATAGCAAACTCCTGGCCAAGCTGTCAGCCCATGGATTGGACAGGGGCTCTCTGTGCTGGGTTAAGAGCTGGGTGGACGGCTGGGCCCAGAGAGTGGTGGTGAATGGAGCCACATCCAGTTGGCATCCAGTCACTAGTGGTGTGCCCCAGGGATCAGTGCTGGGCCCAGTCCTGTTTAATAACTTTATAGATGATCTGGATGAGGGGATCGAGTCCACCATCACTAAGTTTGCAGATAACACCACTAATTGGGAGCATGTATCAATCTGTTAGAGGGTAGGAGGGTGCTGCGAAGGGACCTGGACAGGCTGGAGAGATGGATGCAATACAATGCCATGAGTTTTAACAAGTTCTGCACCTAACAGGTTCTGCAGTTTAGCCACAATAACCGCAGGCAGCACTACAGGCTGGGGACAGAGTGGCTGGAGAGCAGCCAGGCAGAGAGGGACCTGGGGGTACTGGTCGACAGCTGACTGAGCATGAGCCGGCAGTGTGCCCAGGTGGCCAAGAAGGTTAATGACATCCTGGCCTGTATCAGGAATAGTGTGGCCAGCAGGACTAGGGATGTCCTTTAGCCTGTGTACTCAGCACTGGTTAGGCCACACTTGAGTACTGTGTCCAGTTCTGGGCCCCTCAATTTAAGATGTTGAGATGCTTGAAAGTGTAAAGAGAAGTGCACCAAGGCTGGTGAGGGGGCTGGAGCACAAGCCCTGTGAGGAATGTCTGAGGTAGCTGAGGTTGTTCAGCATGGAGGAGAGAAGGCTCAGGGGAGACCTTATTGCTTTCTACAACTACCTGAAAGGAGGTATGCTGGTTTGAACTAATTGGAGGATTTGAATGAGATATTAGACTATGGGCTGAGAAAGGGAAACACTGATGATGCTACTTCTCCCATAGCTTTACTGAGAAAGAAAAAAAAAATGTTTAAGAGCTGTAATGCAAACATAGATAAGCTAGAGTGCTTTAGACTGCTTTGGGCTGTGGCAGCTTTGCATGGCTTTTTGTCCTTGCCTTCCATAGCTGGATCTGAATAATTTCACAAACTTCTTTCCTACTGCTAGTCTCCCTGGCCCATCTACCTTCACCTCTCAGCTGCATAAAACAGATGGTGAGATAAGACTGGAGAAAGGTGGAAGGTGGTAGGGGTGATTGGTCACCCCTCTTAGGGATTTTTGATTTCTGGGAGGGGTGTGCTGTATCTGTATTACCTTTTTTTGCAGTATATATCTGTAAATATCTGTTATACATTGTAAATATCTCCTTGTATATTGTGCAAAGCTGTAAATATAAAGCTTCATTCCTTCATTTCCAGCCAACTGAGTCCTAGCCTGGGTTATTTCAAAGTGGGGGGGGCAGATAACTGCTGAACCATGGCAGGAGGTTGTAGCCAGGCCCAGGTTGGTCTCTTCACCCAAGCACCCAGTGAGAGAACAAGAGGACACAGCCTCAAGCTGCACCAGGACAGGTTTAGGCTGGATGTGAGGAAGAAGTTTTACATGGATAGAGTGATTGTCCATTGGAACAGGCTGCCCGGGGAGGTGGTGAAGTCACCATCCCTGGAGATGTTTAAGAGGAATCTGGATGAGGCACTTAGTGCCATGGCTTAGTTAATTAGAAGAATTGGACTTGATGATCTTAGAGGTCTTTTCCAACCTGTTTAATTCTGTGATTCTATGAATAGAGAAGAGCACCTCTAGTCATGGGAAGAATGATTCAAAGTGAACTCAGAGCTGTAGTTCTGAGTCATAACTGTGAAATCCACAAAATCATTATGAACAGCACCGAAGATTCAGTCACAAGATTATAAAATATGAGTAACCGAAAAAAGAAAAACAGCAGTAGAAAGACTTTCAAAGGAACATTTTTTCACCTGTATTCTCTGTGTTTGATTTGATATTTATTTTCTCTTTCTTTTTCTTCCTTTAAACATCACCCCAATCATTTTTGAAAGCTCCCTTGTTTTCTCTACCTTTTTTTTTTAAATGTTCTTTTTCTGCTTCCTTTTTTTTTTTTTTCTCTGCTAAAATCTTCAGCCAACAGCTTTGCAAGCCATCCAACTGTGCATATTCCTCACTTTGAATTCACTGTAGCTGGAATACTTCCCAGAATCAGTGGGTGTATAGATGTGTTTGTAGAGAGGAAAGGAGTGAACGAACTCAGTATGTTTTAGAAGAAATTCCAGATCTTTTTGCAATATTTCAGTGTCCTGTATCAGAGACAATAAGAATCAGCTTTGACAAATGGGAAGCCATAGAGTACTGAGATCTCCAACATGAAAACGAAGTGTGTAACTGATCTTTCTTTCACTTTTAGCTAATAATTACTTAGCACACCACAGAAACTTGTGATCAACTTACTGTGCATACAGGACTGCTTATAACTTTGTGAGACTTTTGCAACTTCCTTCAGAGGAACTTCTGTTCTACGAATTTGTTCTGTCTGTGCAAGTACCAGTTGCAATGGAGAAGGGAGACTGTTTTCTGTGATATTATCCAGGGGATAAGGCCAGCCATCAAACACACTCATTTATCCAAGTCATGGAGACATTTGCAATCCTTCTTGTAAATTATGATAAAGTAGATGCTGACAGAACAACAACCTGGGGAGGGTTATCTTATTGTTTATGGGATATTTTGAAGTTTTCACTAAGTTTAATCAACAATTCCAAATCCTGTTAACGAATTCGGTTTTTAAGTATTTTTTTAAAATAGATTATAGTGTTAGTTTAAGGCTTATTGGAATATTCTAATTAGAAAAATTGGTACTTTCCTCAAAGTTCTGCGCAGAATCTGAATGAGCAGGGTATTAGATATGAAAGAATAACAATGATAAAGTACATATCATCCACTGGTTTGCTAAGAGGTATAAAAAGCTAATCTCTTTCTTAGCTCTGGGACACTGGCTCTGTTTGCTGTTCCTTTGCTCCTCTCTAACTCCTCCACTAAGAGGTTGTTTTCTATCTGGGGAAAGAGGGTGGCATTGGTCCCTTCTGGGCAGTCTTTGTCCGGCGAAGGGAGGTGAACTTTGGATTTCTGTATTATTTTCAAATTGTATATAATTGTAAATACATGTAAATATATTGTGTATATATGCTTGTAAATGTAACTGTTCTGTAAAATACAGCTTTATCTTACTTCCAAGACTTCTGAGATGGTCTGGTAAATTTTAATTGGGGTTGGGGGATGTTGTGGGGCACTCCAAATTCCTTCTTCACTCTCCTCCTACTCCCCCCCCCCCCCATT
>VWZI01020334.1:32760-60736 GCA_013396835.1 Psilopogon haemacephalus | reverse complement strand
CCTTCCCTCCCCTCCTCCCCCCCCCCCCCCATTTTCTCTGGAGGTTTGAGTGGGGAAAGAAGACATGAAAAAATGCTTTCCCCCAATTCTGTGGGCTTGAAGGGGGAACAGCTAAAGGCACCTTTTCCACACATGTGGAAGCACGTGCTGGAAATGGCTGGTGGTTGGCTGGATTGCTCATGCGCAGTATATATGGCAAGTGTCTAGGAAAATCATAAATAGAGTGAGGAAAGAGGTGTGGGGTTCCCACCTTTACTGAGTTCCCACTTTGCAATGTTCCTGTTTTGGAGAGTTCCCATTTTTGGACAGCTCCCACTTTTGCACAGCTCCCATTTTTGCACTGTTCTGTGCAGTTCTGCTGCAGCATCACTCTTGCACAGTCTGTGCTGCTCCCTCAACCAGTCTGCAACTTTGGCAGTTCCTTGGGTCCATTTGAGATAGAATTGCCAGTGGCACCCAGGCCTGGCTTTTGTTGGACCACACCATGTCCTGACTTCCTGCTCACTACACTGAGCTGGGGAAGAAGCTAGCAGTTTGGTTTTTCCCCATGTTGCTAAGGCAGTGCCACTACCACGATCATCCCACTCATGGAAGCTCTGTCTGAGACGTTTTTTACTTTGGTGTGTCTTTCTGCTTGCCTCAGACTTTTGCCGTGTGATCCACAACATGGATATAACTTGCAGCTTCAAAGGATATCGACATAGAAATTCATCAGGGATCATTGATAAATTCCTGCCTCACCTCCATGAGTAAAGTCTGTTGTTTCCCTGGGTTCTCTGCTTAGCCTGATTTGTAAGCGGGGTAAATCTGTGTTGTCGCTTAGCCTTCTTCATTTTCTGACTTTCCTAAATTACTAAAGTTGCCCATGAACATCCTTTGAAGATTTCTCAACTGAATTAGAGCCTGTAAATAAACCTTAACTAGTTCTGTATATAGTTTGGGGGTGGAGTTTTCAGGAAAATAAAAATAATTCTATTTTTATAATTCCTGCCTCAGGGGGAAATTCCTAACTCACCACACTATTTCCTTTATGCCAGTAGCTGGTCAACAATTCACATTAAGATAAAAACACTTAGTGAGTTTCATGTGTTTACTGGGAAAATTGCAAACTAAGAAAACTTACCTTTAATGTAACCATTAACTTGCCTATGTTTATGCATGTATGTATATGTGTTTGATTTTCCTTTGTGTGGTAAGGTTAAAATTACCACCCCAAAAATAAAATCACCAGACTAGATCAGAAGGTTTGGAAGCAAGATAAAGCCATATTTACAGCAAAAGTAAAATCTACGAGCATATAATACAATGTGCATGTGCAAAATATATTTACAATTATTTATAATTTAGAAATAACACAAAGAAAGGAAAAGACGAGGAGGCAGGAAGCAACAGAATAGTTTGTAGGACAAGTTATATACTAGTTTAGCAAACAAAAGTCTTATCTATTATTTTTCCTCTATAAGTAATCCTCTATTTTATTTAATTTATATTTTAAAATGTCCAAAAGGTTCCTATTTCTTGTTTAGAATTTAGAATTATTATAGCATTAACTCTAAACTGCCACACATTGCTACCTATTCTGTGTTAACATTTATAATTAGTTATGTTGACATTTTCTGTTGTCAAAATTATTGCAGAATAACATCATTGTAAGAGATTTCAATCATTTGTAGAAGCTGGTTTGGGTTTTTGTTTTGCTGCTCTTTTTTTTTGGTGGTTTCTTTGTTTTGATTTGGGGGTTTTTTGGGGGGTTTTTTTGGGAGGTGCTATTTTCTGGGGCAGTTTGGTGGTGGTTTTTGTTGATGGTTTTTTTTTCCTAAACATCAAATCATTGCACAGACTGTATAATATCAACTATGTAAGATAAGCAGTCTAAACTCATTAAAACAAGCAACACACCCACAGAAATAATATTTGCTTTAAGTAAATGAAGTTACTGTTAAACACTCTTGGTTATTATCAGAATAAGACCTTCCATTTATTACTCTTTAAAAAACTCATCTAGGGACAAAGCTGTTCAAAGTTAAGCACATTCAACTCTGTAAAATCATCATCTAAGTAAACAGACATCCTCATAAAAAAGTTAATGAAACAAATATTAACCCAACATTGAAATACATGCACTCCTTAACTTCACAATGTATACATACATACATTTTACATAGTCATTAATGAGTGGTGTTTAATTGTGATACTTTTCTAATTATTGTTGCACACATACCTATTTATAGAGAGAAGAAAGTTTATTAATTTCTACAACAAGAGTTGAAAAAAAAAAAAGGTTGAGTTTTCATGCTTATTTGTTTGTTTTAAGATGAGTTCAAGTTCAGGTTCAGCTGTAACTAATGCTTCCCTGGATTAGACCAAGAAATGCTGAGTATCTCACTAAGGTCATCCCCACCATTTTTAACAGAAAGGAATGTATTTGGAACATTGATAAAGACTAATGTGTCAAGAACATATCTGTAACTGGCACATGTATGAGAAATCTAGATTAATCCATTCATACTGCTTATTAAGAGAAACTGGTGATAAAGACAAATATCATAAGACATACATTTTGGTACAGTTTTACTACTGTAACACTGAAGCTGAAATAAGCGCATGGGCATTTAATCAGTTAAAATGTACCTTAAGCGTGTATTAGACCAGTATTACAATAATAGTATATTTGCTGGAGAAGACCATCAGAAACGTACTGTACTGTGTATAGTTCTGGAGCCCCCTACACAAGAACTTTGAACTGTTGGAGCGAGTCCAGAGGAGGGCCATGAAGATGATCTGAGGACTGGAACACCTCTGTTATGAGGACAGGCTATGAGAGTTGGGGCTCTTCACGCTGGAGAAGAGAAGGTTTCAAGGAAACCTTATAGTAGCCTTCCAGTATCTGAAAGGGGCCTACAGGAAGGCTGGGGAGGGACTATTTTTGAGGTCTTGTAATGACAGGATGAGGGGTAATGGATTCAAACTGGCAGAGGGGAGATTTGAAACAGATGTTAGGAGAAAGTTCTTCACAGTGAGAGTGGTGAAACACTGGAACAGGTTGCCCAGGGATGTTATGGCTGCTTGTGCCCTGGTGGTGTTCACAGCCAGGTTGGATGAGGCCTTGAGCACCCTGTTCTAGTGGGAGGAGTCCCTGCATATGGTGGGAGGTTGGAACTGGATGATCTTTGAGGTCTCTTCCAACCTAAACCATTTTATGATTCTATGAAATCGCATACCAAGTAAGGAGAAATAAGTGTGTCCTGTAAGGGCATAAATCCTGCCAAATTAGTTCAAATCCCTGCTCTCCTCCTCTTGTAGCAAGGTCTGGGGGTTGACAGATGTGAGCGCATTTATGGAGAATTTGGCTCAAGAAAGCCTCGAAGGGCACATGACCAAGTTAGGTGTCTGGTGTGGTCCCTCAAGTGTTGGGGTGGAGACCTAAGCACAGGACTTTGAATTCATTGGCCAAAACAATGGACGCTAATGCCTATTGGCCAGTTTCACCTTTCAAAACAGTATATTTAAGGGGATGATTTAGAGTCCTTGTCTTTCCTTTTCCTGCTGCCTTTCACCGGGACTGGAGGGCTATTTGCACCTCTTTCATGGCGGTCAAGTGTTTGCAGTGTGCATTGCAGTTTTGCACCAGCAGGAGCAAGGCAAACCTTTTCTCCTCCTCTCCTGGGACACCCTGTATCTATCATATCTGTGAGCAAGGCAGGGTTAGAATGTTCCCTATTGTCAGGTTCCTGTTTTCCAAGTTCTAACTGTTTAAACTGTTTTAACTCTTTAATTCTGTGTTTAAATAACCTTTGCATAATTGCCTCTTGTTGAGTGAACATCCAAAGAATCTCAGGGAATTCCCACAATTTAAAAAATATTATTAATAATAAAAATATTATTCACTATGATATTAATATTTCATGACTGATTATATTTCATATCTGATTATTAATAATCATAACAAAGTGAAAAAGGAAATTATAGAACTACTAAAACTATAAAATATTGAAACTGGACATTCATGGCTTATGTTAACATGACAATGTGTCATGTTTGTTTAGTGTTTATACTTGATAAAAGTACAATTACTAAGAGTGATAAATAGGTGAGGATGTCTCTGCTTACTGCAGGAGAGTCAGACTATCCGACTTCCAGATGTCCTTTCCATTATGGCTTATTCGGTTGGTCATTTGGCTGTTTTGGTGTTTTTTTCCAGTTGGTTGATTGGTTGGTTTGGTTTGGTTCGGTTCTAGTTTGTTTAAGTTCTTTAAAATCTGTTTGTTTGTTTTCAAAGGGATTAGAAATGAATGTTAAAGACAGTGTATTTATATTGTGTTTTACTGTATTCTGATTTTCAAAAACTTTTCAGTTTCACTAGCATTGCATAATTAAAACTTACCTCCTTCATACTGAATCTTTTCAGTAAGAAAATCTGAAAATATAAATTCAATCCAACCCTAGAGTTGCTGGTATGGGAAAGATAACTAGAACAAATTGGTACAACTCATACTTTGACATTTTTGAATCTTTCAATGCTTTGATATAGTTTTTATCTCTCTTCAACAGTAACTTCCAAATAAATCTATAAATAGTCCACTTTTATTTGGCTGTGTGTCAGAAAGTGATGAGTAGCCTTTTGAAAAAGTTTTTTGAGCTGAGAAATTTGAAAATCAGTTTATTTTCTATATCAATGAGAATCAGGAAAATACTGTTCTCGATTTTGTCAAGGTTGACAGTTTTCTATTTGAAATGTAACATTATCATCCTCTCTTTGGTTTGTTAAGTTTTGAGAATAGCAGATAAATTTAATATCTCAAGGGCTTACTTCCTAAATTATTTTTGACAATTTTCCCCACTTTCCACTCAAATTCTGTTGGCTGTGATGCTGATTTTGAATTTTCCAGATGACACTTCAGCCTGCTAGAAGATCTCTGTAGAAGATCTCTGACACTAAAACATTTTGAAATTGCCAATTTGTCAGGCTTCTGAGCAGCTGTTAGTTCCTGTCTGCTGTCAGAACTTATATCAATTTATATTCCCTCACCTGAAGATCCTGCCATGGTCTTGGCAAGCCTTCTAGAATTCTAAAATCTGTTCCAATAGACTGTACATTAAATGTAATCCACTAGATCAATCTATCATACTCTCCTACTATTTATATCTATGTACTTCTCACAGGTCTATGTTTTTTAATCACAAAACAAGTGGCTACCCATTGTTTCACCACTACTATTTTCAAAGAACAACTGAACTGAAGTCAGAAGGAACATCTTCTGTCTCTTTCATTTTTTTTTTCACTATGATGTTTTCTTTACTAAATTAAAGGTCTTTCTGGATTTCCCCTTCGTCTCTGTAGTAAATCATATGGATCTCTGCTGGCCTTTATACTCAACAGAGAATCATACTATGCAAAATGAATCTTCCATTGCTTGCTTTATGAAGTACAGCTGAATGCAATCTTTTAAAAATGTTTCAACAGTTAGACATGTGTTATTCCCATTATAATAGTCCTAAGAATAATTTATCATAAGCAATGAACTAGGTTTTTCTTCTGAGTATTAATGTATCATTCTGGACACAGATTTTTTTCCCCTCAGAAAATAATTCTGTTTCTTCAGACTCCATTCTGTGTCACACTATGAAAGTTAGATGCAGTTTTAAACATGCAAAGGCAGGTTCATATGTACATTCAAACATCTAAGTTTATGTACTTCAATTTTGGCATCCCTGTCAAAAAGGATTTGACCCAGTTGCTCTCACATTTTTAGAACTACCTACTCTGCCCTAGCTTAGTTCTATTCTCTTCTAATACCATTATGCTCCTTTGTTTAAGATGGTGAAAGTTGTATTTTTTATAAGCTTTTATGCTATCTGTCAGTCTTTATTGCAGGCCATATTTTCTCAAATTCTGTCTCTACTGTTAAGGTGAGTATCTTCGGACTCTGTGTTGCAAAGTCCTGACAGAGGATCTGGGGCTCCAATTATTCTGATTAGTTTGGTTGAATCTTTTAACAAACACTAAAAACAATATTTCTGCTTACTCAGCATATTTTTCTTCTGTCTCTGAAAGCATGTGAGTTTTGAAACAGAAATTCCTCTATGTAGCTGTATCTTTGATTTTAAAAATGAAACATTACCAATACTAAATGTTAATAAATCATGACCTCCGCAACATTTTTCTAGAATCACAGAATTAACCAGATTAGAAAAGACCTTCAAGATCATTGAGTGCAACATATCATCTAACACCTTCTAATCAACTAAATTATAGCACTAAGTACCTTATCCAGTCTTTAAATACCTCCAGGAATGGTGACTCCACCACCTTCCCGGGCAGCCAATCACTCTGTGAAAAACTTCTTCCTAACACCCAGCCTAAACCTGCCCTGGTGCAGCTTGAAAATGTGTCCTATCATTCTGTCACTGGGTGCCTGAGAAGACAGACCAACACCCACTCGCCTACAACGTCCTTTCAGGTAGTTGTAAACAGAAATAAGGCCTCCCCTGAGCCTCTTCTTGTCCAGGCTGAACACCCTGAGCTCCCTCATCCAATCCTCACAGGGCTGTTCTCCAGGCCCCTCGGTAGTCTTGCCTTTCTCTGGACACATTCAAGGACTTCAACATCTTTCTTAAATTGAGGGGCCCAGAACTGGACACAGTACTCAAGTGTGGCCTAACCAGTGCTGAGTACACAGGCTAAAGGACATCCTTAGTCCTGCTGGCCACACTATTCCTGATACAGGCCAGGATGTCATTGACCTTCTTGGCCACCTGGGCACACTGCCGGCTCATGCTCAGTCAGCTGTCGACCAGTACCCCCAGGTCCCTCTCTGCCTGGCTGCTCTCCAGCCACTCTGTCCCCAGCCTGTAGTGCTGCCTGCGGTTATTGTGGCTAAACTGCAGAACCTGTTAGGTGCAGAACTTGTTAAAACTCATGGCATTGTATTGCATCCATCTCTCCAGCCTGTCCAGGTCCCTTCGCAGCACCCTCCTACCCTCTAACAGATTGATACATGCTCCCAATTAGTGGTGTTATCTGCAAACTTAGTGATGGTGGACTCGATCCCCTCATCCAGATCATCTATAAAGTTATTAAACAGGACTGGGCCCAGCACTGATCCCTGGGGCACACCACTAGTGACTGGATGCCAACTGGATGTGGCTCCATTCACCACCACTCTCTGGGCCCAGCCGTCCACCCAGCTCTTAACCCAGCACAGAGTGCCCCTGTCCAATCCATGGGCTGACAGCTTGGCCAGGAGTTTGCTATGGCAGACAGCGTCAAAAGCCTTGCTGAAGTGCAGGTCTACAACATCCACAGCCTTCCCCACATCCACCAGTTGGGTTATCTGGCCTTAAAAGGAGATCAGGTTAGTCAAGCAGGACCTACCCCTTTTATATCTGCACCGGCTGGGTCTGATCCCCTGGCCATCCTGTAGGTGCCCTGTGATTGCACTCAGGATGATCTGTTCCATTATCTTGCATGGCACTGAGGTCAGGCTGAGAGGTCTGTAATTTCCTGGGTCCTCTTTTCGATCCTTCTTGTGGATGGATGCCACACTGGCCAGCTTCCTGTTTTCAGGGACCTCTCCAGTGAGCCAGGACTGCTGATAAATGCAACATTCTTTATTTTTTCCTTAGTTTACTCCCCCTCCTTCCAAAGCTGATACACTCTCTTTTTTCACCTTAATTCCTTTAAAAGTCCCTTACCCATCCAGTTCTGTATTTGAGGTAGATGGAGTATCTTGGGATTTTGGTTGGTTGTTTTGTGTGTGGTTTTTCGGTTTTGTTTTTGTGGTTTTTTTATGGTGGTGATTTTTTTTTTTGTGTGTGTGTGTGGCTCAAAGAGCCATATTTTCAAGCATTCTCAGTTACAATGTAGAATAGAAATATATTTATGTTTAAACCAGAGTCTGTTGTCATCACATGACTCCAGAAACTGAGCCTATTAGAAAAACATCACATATCATGAAACTAGCAAAAAAGGTTATGAGAGTTGACATAGTACTCTTGTTTATTTTATTTCCAAAAACATTACTAAAAATGACTGTTAATCAAAATAAATGACAAGTGTTTCTATATGGTCTCATTGGCCCCCCAGGACATTCAGGCAGAAACATTTAAATTTCAGTTGAATGAAAGCTCTGGGAAAATGTTGCTTTAGAATTGCTTTAGAGGTTTTAACTTTAAAACAGCAAATGTTGTTTTAGACCTCAATATCAGTGTAAGTTACATGAACCTTCTTCTGGTTTCTTAAAACTTTCTTATAATTTCTGATATTGTGAAATACAGCAATTTTTCATTGTAAGTGCATTTAGTGAATTTTTTTCTCTATGTACAGTTCCACAGCTCTTCTTAAATTAATATTCTGGTCATACCAGAACGAAAAAAGGAAAAAGAAACTGGGAAAATTAGCAGATGATGCAACTGATTCAGGTCTGCTCATTAAAACTTATAGTTTTGAACATTTTACCTTTACCAAAAACTGTTTCTTTCATCTTAGTTAAAAATTCGCAAACACAAATCTGTTATAACAACACAACAGCAAACAGTTTGAGCTTAACTGACAGCTGTCAAGGATCCATGTTCTATTACTGGAAAAAAGAACAAAAAGGTTAAGACTTCTTATGAATAAGTTCCACAGAAAGAATGAAAAGAGATAAGATTTATGAAAACTGTATATTGGACAATTATATTGCATTCCAATGTTAGAATATTTAGAATTAGAATTATTATTCTTTTTAGTGTTACAATAGTCCTTAGTGTGTGTTTTTATGCTGTAATGGAAACAGACAGTGCCAAGTCTCAGTAACTACAATGGACTGGACAAATGCAAATTTGCCTTCTATTATTCACGTCTCATAAAGAATCACAGAATCAAAAACTCACAGAATGGTAGTGGTTGGAAGGCAAATCTGGGGATCATCTAACCCAAAGGCCCTGCTAAAGTAGGTTCGCTTAAATCAGGTTGCATGGGTACATATCCAGTCAGGTTTTGAAAGTTTTCAGAGAAGAGGACTCCGAAATCTCCCAAGGCAGCCTGTTCTAGTGCTCTATCACTCTCAAAGTAAGTGTTCCCTCATGTTGAGGTGTAACTTGTTATCTTCTAATTTGTGCCCCATTCTTTTGATACCTATGCTTTGGACATTTCTAAGCATTGATAAGATCCCCTTTCAATCTTCTCCAGGTTAAACACCTCCAGTTTCTCTGCCTTTCCTCATAAGAGAGATGTTCCAGTCCCCTAATCATCTTTGTAGCCTTCAATTGGACTTTCTCCTGCAGTTCCCTGTCTTTCTTGACCTGGGAAGTCCAAGACTGGACACAGTACTCCAGACATGACCTCGGTAGATCACAGCAGATGAGAACAAAAACCTCCCTCAACTTCCTGGCCACACTCTACCAAATACTGCTAGGATCCCACCGGCCTTCTCGGCCACAAGGGCACACTGTTAGCTTATGGTTAACTTGTTCTGCACCAAGACTGCTAGGTCTGTTTCATGGAAACTCTTTCTAGTAGGTCAGCACCACACCTGCACTGGTGCCTAAGCCTATTCCTTGTTGCACTTCATTAGGATTCTCCCTGCTCAGCTCCCCAGCCTGTAAAGGTCTCACTGAATGGAATTGCAACCTTTTGGTGTGTCAGCCACCCCTCTCAGTTTTGTAACGTCAGCAAACTTGCTGAGAGTATACTCTGTCCTTTTGTTCAGGTCACTAACAAAGATACTGTACAAGACTGGTACAAGTCCTGGGGAAATCTGCTACAGGCCTTCAGCTAGACTTCATGCCACATGCATAGATTTTTTAAGGTATTCCAATGCAGGTTCTAAAAAAAATGTGCAATGACCAGCTCACATGTTTAAGAGCAGATTAAACTATGGTTATGTGTCCGACACAAGGAGTCCTCCAACCTGAAGGTAGTGCTCCTTACTTACCTGTAAACCCTTAGCTTCTACTTATCCCTTAACCCTATGCTTCATACATCTAGAAAGCATGCTTCTGAAGCTTAGTAAACAGTCATAATTTCCTGTGTCTTTTAGACCATATCAGTTACTGTTGGCATCAATGACTTAGTTCTCAGGTTTTCTCAGGCTGCCTGAGTACAGACGGCAGGAAAGAGAGACTTGAAAATGTGCAGCAACTAAGCATAACATGCATTAAGGAGCAAAAAATAGCATTCTGAATGATACACAATAATTTCTGGAGCACAGATGTCAAATGGTTTCCTTGAGAAATTTCTTCCTGTTCAGACAACCAGCATCAGCTTTATAAAATATGCAAAACCTCTTCAAATACAGTAAAATAAATTTAGGTGCTGTTTAAACTCTGTTCCAGACTTTTGTGTGGGAAAGAGTTGCATCCTAGATGCTATTGTTATAATCTGGATGTGAGTGGACAAAACAACAGAAAACCATCTGATAATGCTCTCTTCCTTGTAAAATAATGTGGAAGGTGGGGGAAAGAAAGGACAGTGATATACTTCAATTAGAACATTGATATTCAGTAAAAGAAAGCAAGCAAACAGTGAACCCAAACCTCAGCATTTATTTAAACTGCACAAGCAAGAAAGATTTTTTAATTGCTGACACTTTTGTTTGCTTGTTTGTTTGGTTTGGTTTTTTTCCCACTTCTTTATAGTTAATTTATCATTATTTATGATGTTTCTTCATACTTTTTTGAATTATCCACCCCTGCTACTTCTTCAAGCAAAAATCCTAACATTTATCAACACATATCTTCATGTCCAGCTTTCAAATCTGCCTGAAGT
Organism: Psilopogon haemacephalus; assembly: GCA_013396835.1. Taxonomy (NCBI): domain Eukaryota; kingdom Metazoa; phylum Chordata; class Aves; order Piciformes; family Megalaimidae; genus Psilopogon; species Psilopogon haemacephalus. Next base: position 49,986 of record VWZI01020334.1, on the reverse strand, counting down.
TTTCCTGAAAGCTTAAGCCATGGATCAAATACAATTCACATATTTTATTTTTTAACATAAGTTTTTTCCCTTTTTCTTCATGTTTTTGATCCAAAACCAATTGCAATTTTCATTAGATATAAATCTAAGCCTTTGTTAGATCTAACTTATTAAATTATTGGAAGTTTATACATTTCTTGATACCTATTTCACTGCAACTTGCCTGTTTTATTTCCTACTTTGTCCTATTTCACAGTTGTCTGGTGTCACATCTACAGATATATGCAGACCAAATACCACATTTAGCTATCTAACTTTGAAAGATCTATATTCCAAATAACTTTAAATTTCAAATTTTAGCATTGTGTAATTGTGTACTTTAAAAGCACACAATTACAGTGTAGCTTGTTTCAGGAAAGATAAAACCAAAACCCCAAAACTTACACGGTGAAGCTCTCACATTTAATGAAGTGGAAGTGTGAGATGGAGTCTATGTTATTGCATTTTATTTATGACATAAAACTTCATATTTTTTTGCCTCTTTTCACTTTAATTAGTGGAATAACAGGCAAATGCTAACTGCAGTTTTAATTATCTTGGAATTTTAAGAAACAAAAAGAAACCAGACAGGATAGTACCAACATTCATGGGTCAAATATGTATGAAACAGAATCTTTCAATGTAATTGATTATTTAAAAACCTGATAAGATGGTAAGATTAGAGGGAAGTTTGGTTTTGCATGTTTTTATGGGTTTTTTGGTTGATTTTTTTTTAATTCCAAGAAACATTCTTAGTGCTTTAGAAAATCTTTTTTCCTCTATTTATATTTGCCGCACATAGTATTAAACATTTGTCTAGATTGCTCGTCTGCACATTTAAATATAAAGCTTTCTTTCTGTGCTTGACTCAGCAAGAAAATAAATTTCTTGACAATAGATAATGATGTCTTAAACACATGGTGAGTCAAGCAAAATAGAGTGTCCTGGGAGAAATCAAAGCTGCTTAGTCAAGGACAGATATTTTCTTCAAATAGAATTAATACAATTCTGGTCAAGAGAAATATTTTATTTGCTTTCTGATTTTATGGAGAGTCATATCTCTGTTAAGATTACTTTAATGCCCAATACAGTTCAATACTTAAAATATTTTATAACAAGTTTCCCATTAATTTTTGAATTATACATGGTTAAAGCAGCTGTCTCAGTCCAAGCAATGGACTTGTGGGTGATTTGTTAGTGTGATTTCAAAGTGCAAAACCTCAGGCGACCACGTGGGGGGGTTTGCTTCAATTAACAGTAAAACTTTATTGTTTGCCCATAAGATGGTGTGCAGTAGAAAGAGGTTTATACCACCGATGCAAGGGTGTAAAGGTCACTCTGGTTCTGAGCCCAGTCCTGCTGGCCCTCTTGATCTTTTCTTGATCCTGGTGGGAAAAGCTTTCTGAGACATCTTTTATAATCAGTTCCACACTGGCTGATGTTTAAACTCTCTCTTGCCTCTCATGCCCCACCATGCGTAAGGCTTCAGTGCATGGCCAAGGAAGAGTGACCAAGGTGTGGTCTGAGTCCAAGGAGGTGTGCTCAAGGCGTGATCTGCCTTGGACATAGGTAGCCTTAGGCCAGGAGGTTTGTTTTCATATTATAATGACATTATAATGAGCAAAGTTCACTAAGCTCCATGGTTCCCTTAGCAACACCAGGGCATCAAGCCCTTTCAGCAGCAGTTATTGTTCTTCATTCCAAAGAAATAATTTGGAACGGTGGGGTCATCCATCATACTTGCCAGGTACAGATGGTTAGTACCAGGTAGACCTCTTCCCATGGGACCTGGACCTGCAAAACCATAGAGACCACATTCCATTGTACAGGCTCAGTAACTGAATCAATAACTCATTATGGAGCAGGCCACTGTAAAATCATGCTAAGATGTTACCCTGGATGTTAGTCTGAGTCTTATTCTTTTTTCTATAGACCTCACCATAACATCAAAAGACCTGGACATGAATAAATTCTGTTCACCATACTTTCATAAGACAACTTCACTTTGACTGTGTTGTGGCTTAGGGTTCCACCTCTGAGCCAAAATTTGTGAAATATTATTTCAGAAACAAGAGCACAGTTAGGAGCTGCACAATGCAAGTTATTTATATTAGAAGTTGGGATAGTCAAAAAAAGTGATCCATTTGTTTCTTACATCAAAGGGGATCCTACACGTCCTTTATGATGGGCTCTACCTTTAATCTTAGCTAGAATCAATAAAAACATAACAGTTTACAGAGCTGAAATTGTATTTTTAATTCTCATCAATAAGGTATCAGATCAAAACGATTTTATGTGCATATTGCTATAGAATTTATTGAATTGGAATTAATCACATGATTGGTACCTAATGTTATTTTCACATCTATGGCACTGAAGTACTGATCCATATTTTTTTTTAAAAAAAAGATATGCTGATATATGGTGATGGAAACTATGATGTGTATCATGTAAGTGTATATTATAGTTTAGTTGATGGAATTTATAGATGCTATAATGACACAAATACAATACTGAAAAGAGTCATTATGCAGGAGGAAAAAAGGTGTCAGGTAGGCCAGTTATAGACAAAACTGAAGTGTGGTCAAGTAGCATAGTCCTTTGTGCAGAAGGCACTTAAAAATTGAAGTAAACCTTATATGAACAGTTACAGAAGAAATGAGTAATATCTCAGCCTTATATATAAACTTAAGAGCACGTATTAGAAGCCCTTATTGAGAATTTGCATAGCTGAAAGGAAAAGCCTGGAAAACATAGATGTACAAGGTCAAAATGTGTGAGCATATTACTTTCTACTTAGCATCTCTCAACTTCTGCCTGTATTCAGGTAGTACTCAGAAAGCAGGATCTGAAAAGTATATTATGTTTTACATTATTTCTTTAATCTTATTATGAAACAATAATTTGATTATGTCTTCACATTGAATCCTAACACAAAGGTTACTATTGACTTAATTGTAGTTGTGAGGGTTTATTTTGTTTTGCATTTGTAAGAGACACAAGGGTAATTTCTATTTTTAATATTTTGAATTACTTGAATTGGTTAAGTCTGGATATCAGGAAAAAATAGGGGAAGGTGAAGTGTGAAAAATTGCCATCTTTCACAGCTTTAAAATGTTGGCTCTGTTGTCTGGCATAATTAAGTCAACAGTCTGCTGGTCTGCTTCCAGGCACTTCGACAACTGTTCTCTCACTGCCACCACTAAATTAATAGGATTGTGTTCTTCCCAAGGGACACTGTATGCAGAATGAGAATTCTCTTGTCCCTTGATCTGCTGCTGGTGAAGTGGTGATGGGTAGTAATTCTGGAAGGGTAGTAGCTGTCAGGTCATTGGACCATTCACACCATTATAGTTTGATGCGATAACATTTACACCCTTTATCATCAGGGGTTTATTGTATCCCACATGTTAGCATTATCTCTAATGTAATAGATAACAACTGTGAAGTGATTTTAAAAATTATTTTTCTTTGTTTTCTGTTTTTTGTTTTGCTGTTTGGGTTTTTGGTTGGGTTTGTTTTTTGTTTTGTTTGGTTTTGGGGTTTTTTTGTGGTGGTGGTTGTAAGTTTGTTTCTGCCCAGTTAATATTCTGATTTTATTCTCTTCACTTCTTTAGCCATTGAATATTAATATTATGCATATTTACTTTGTTTTCTTTTTCTCTTAACATCTTTTTAATGTAAATACTTTATTACTAAATGGTTATCATGAAACTCCTCTCTATTGGATGTTTGGTATGATGTATGACAACAGTGTGACTAACAATTCAGACCAAAATATGAATCTTGTGGAGATTCATGCTGACAATATGAAAATAAAATTCAAGATATTTTGTGCAGATCACTATTTTCCTAATAAAAGTTTAAATGCTTTGTTGACATTGCCTTCTTTTCATTCTCAGAAAAATTCAGTTAAGAATGCAGTGGCTTTCTGTGAACTCAGTTAGAAGTCAGCCTAGCCTATTTACTTTCAGCTTTTCAGAACTGAGAAGGTCTTTGTTTTCACTCCACTTCTGAAGAACGATTTGCAAGGGAAAGCTAGACCGTGAACACATCTCAAAAGATCAAGAGTCACAAACCCAGGGTGGGCATAGCAGATAATCGCTGTGTTGTTGTTTTCTTTTGCTCAAAGTTTTGTGGCAAGCTGACTGATGTGCAAAATAGTTTCAATATAAGGGATGTCAAAGAAGGCAAGATACAGCTAAAACTGAATATTAAACACAGCAGATCTATAGCATCATCCTCAGAAAACGCATTGTGGCTGATATTGTAGCTGCATAGAATTACATCTGAACTGTTCAAAGCCAAAATTTAGTATTTTTCTCTTCTTTCACATTAGTCAGGATTTCAGAGCTGAGGTGATTTTCAGTGCTGGCAGGAAAGCAGATATTGCGTCATCACTGAAATTAATTTTCTGACTTGAATCTCAAAAGAGGTCAAGGAATTGAACAGCAATCTTTGACAGGGTCCAGTGGCATTCTGTGGGAAAAAATGGTATTTAAATCCTCTAAGCAGAATTTTATCAGAGGCTCTTAATTTGCCTGAAGGCACTGTGCCGTTAACAAACAGCTCACAGCAACTTGGGTTATAGCTGGTTTATGGTGATGTGCTGTCCTATTTGTGAGCTGCTCATTTCAGCCAATGAGAAGAAACTTTCACTGAATAGGGAAGTATTTGCTACCAGGCACAATTATTTTAGCAGAGCATTAATAATGAAAAATCGTGGGAGCTTGGAGCCACACTCCTTAAGCATACTGACATTATGTAATGCTAATAACATTATTTCCAGGCTAATGCTATTATGTCAGAGCATACCTAATATGTGCAATTTGAAACCTGCTATTTATTTATAATTTGCATCAAACCCAAAAGAAAAACTAAAAGCATCCAAAAGATTAATTCAGGTTCACCACAGAAGAAACAAATGACATGTGCATATTTTAACAAATTGTAGGAAGACATTTTCTGAGCTGTTCAAAATTACCTATGAAGAAATTATGAAAACTAGTCATGGGAAATGTTGCACCCATTCAGAAAAGAGTTTTTTACATTATTTCAAACACAAACTATTTTAAATATTCATAGTAGTAAACCACAAGGTCTGTGATGTCCTGTCTGTTAGCAACTGGGATATGTGATAAATTTCCTGTTTCGCCATGTACCACAGTCCGAACAATGGACTTGTGGTGGTTCATTAGTGTGATCTCAAAGTGTAAAACACAGGCAACTCACTCCAAGAGGTTTTACTTCAATTAACTTTATTTTTTGGCTACAAGAAATAGAGAAGAGTGAGAAGAGAAAAATGAAAGGCAAAGTGAAGAGATGAAAGAGGAAGAGGTCCTATAGCTACCAACAATGTGAGGGTCCTAAAGACACCTCTCTGGTCCCAAGGTCCAGTCCTGCTGGTTCTCCTGTTGTTGTTGTAGCCTTCTTTCTTCTTGCTGCTGCTGGAAGAGACCTTTTGTGTTGTAGCAAAGTGCAGAGATGAACTTGAGAGCTCAAGCAGAAGCTCTTGAAGTTCTTGTTCTTGGGGCTTTTGAACTCTCAAGCTCTTGAACTCTTGAGGCTCTTGAAGCTCTCACCTCTTGCTAGGGAGACACCTTTTTATATTCAACTTCACACCTGCTGATGACCAAACTCCCCTCTCTCTGCACCTCGTTCCCCCCACAATGTAAGGTTTGCACACTTGCTCAAGGAGGAGTAACTGATGTGTGGTCTGGGCTGAAGGAGGTGTGCCCAAGGTGTGGCTTGCCTTGGAGGTGGGTAGCCTGAAGCCAGGAGGTGTGTTTTGGTATTGTGATATTATAATGAGCGAAGTTCACTTCAGTCCATGGTTTCCTTAGCAACACCAAAACACCAGTCTCTTATGACAGCAGCTCCATTCTTTGGTACCGAGATGATGTTCTTAAACAGTGGAACCATCCATCATAGGTGTCAGGTACTAACCACTGGTACAGACCAGTTTCTTCCGACAAAGTCTTGCATCTGTACCAGTTTCCATTGTGTGGGAACAGGAACTTAATCAGTTATCAGTTATTATAGGGTAGGCTTCTGCAAACTCATTGTAAGATGTTAGCATGAGTTTTAGTCAAAGTCCTTGAAGGTAAGGGGGTCCCAATTTGTGCTGACTATGATGAGACAGAATGTTCTTCAGACTGCTCCTTATGCCATAGACTCTTCATTTGTCCTCTGTTAGTTTTTCAAGGATAGTTGCCCATAGGAGAAGTGTGCTTTGTTTCCCTTGGTAACAGTAGCATCTCACCTCACCACAAGAATACAGAAATAGTTGGGTCTCAGCAGAGGACACTGGCAGAAGCTGGATGGCTCTTAAGGGCTCACAGCACAGTAACCTTCTGTCAGTGCCAGTAACCTTCAGGTTTGACCTTGTATGCACCTTTTGAGAGGAATTACCTCACACTTAATTTGACCATGCATTAAGAAATTTTATCACAGTTTTCATGAAGTTGTTAAAACATGTCCCAAAATACTTTCCAGTTTGTTAAATTCAGATCTGATCTTGTAGCACTGCATTGAGGGCTAGAAGAAGAATTATTCTTCTCACTGAATTGTCAGTAAAATACAGGACACTAGAGTTCCTGTAAAATCTAAAATGACATCAAAATTCTGCTTCTACCATTCTGGTAGTATAGCCTTTTAGGCTACAAAGACCATGGCAGTTTCTATATTTGAATCTGTGTTCTAGTGAGTAAAGTAGAAGGAAAAAAAAAAACAAGCTTGTATAATTGGAAGGGACATGGCAAATGGAACAAAGTAATGTCCTTAATTTTTGATGTACCACGTAACAATATTCTGCAATAGACCTTGTCAACTATATGCTTGTGTAAGAATGGTTTACATATCACAAATAGAAATTATATATGTAGCAGCATTGTGCTTTCCCTAGTGCATTTTTTACTATGCCTAAAGTTTGTATTTGAGTGGGCATTGATAATACAGAACAGTAGGCTGTATCTAATAACCTTAAAGACACACATGTGCTGATGTATTTTGTGCTGTCATGGTACTGTAGGAAGACACCAGCTACAAAGGAAAGAATAGTCTGAAAACAAGGAGCTTCACACAAGTGGAAAACACTTCAGGAAATAACATTTAATAAAATTTGCATGAAGTTGCAAAGCTTGCTATCAGACAGACAGATTAACTATTACTTTTGAAAGCAAATAGCTTTCATCTGGATTTAAATGCTCAGAGTTGATGTAATTACATGTACATGACATAATTGAAGTATGTTACGCAGCCTCTCGTTATTCATTATTGTAATAAGCAAAAGTGTTTTAGCTATGCAAATTAATTGTAGTTAAATATAATCAATTTAAAGTATAACAAAAGAGTCAATGCTGCTTTATTTTTCAAAACAACTGCCTTTTCTTATCATTGGAAAATAGAAATTATATGAAAGATCTATTTTACAATAGTATTTTTTAAAATTAAAATAAATCAAAAGGAGAAAGATGGTACTACTTTGTTGTTGTTGCTGTTGGTTTTTTTAATATAATATTGTGTATTAATTCTGCTAGCTCTCCTTTAAGGCAAGAAATATATTCATAGAAAGGTAACCAAAGATGTTGGTGTATAAACTCAAAATTTATGTTGATTTGTATGAAAAAACCCCATATTTCCAAATTACACTGTTCAAAATCTCTAACTGTGTAAAATATAGAATATGTATGATATTGACTTAATGATAACAATATTTAAACATAAATCTTATTGTGGTCATCTCGTAATTTTTTTCAGCATTTTTATTTTGGCAAGTGAAATCTGTTATCCCTTCTATCCCCCAAAGAAAGAAACAATATCCTCAGTGAGAATTTTGTAGCAAAGTCATAATCCAGAATCCGGTAATGGGAAGTTAAACATTTATACAGTTAAATGCAGGACTGGAGGAAGGCATTTTAATTTTCATTTGAATGGAATTGTGATTCTTCATTATCTGAGAATATAATGCTGTATTTGTTTTAGCAAGATAATCTTTGTTCTTGTATGATTAGTGTAGAGACTATTTATTAAACTACATTCTTTAAGACTTCAGTTTAAGGAAATAATCAATTAACTTGATATTTTAATGTAATTTCCTTTTCCACATTGTTGTCCACTACACATATTTTATTTTCTTACTTTTTGCCTTCCTTCTACCTTCAAATTGAATTCTTAATTCTTCAGCCCGTCAGTAAGACAAGAAGTCAACATTAAGGTTGGTTTATTAGCTAAAATTGCCCAAATCCACTGAATAGCTATATATATTTTTTAAACACTTTGGTGCTCAGTAGATCAGTTTTAGCATATTTTACATTTCCCATTAAGTTGACTCAAAAAAATAAAAAGGACAGGCTCTAATTACTCTGTCTCCACAGTGACACCTACAGAGACTACAGGATAGTCTCTATTTCATGGACTCATTGCTAGGGCTTTGCTTTTTTTTTTACTTCTGTGATTATTTATTTAACCACTTTGGATTCTTATTATTGCCCATTGACTCCTCAGATAATAAAAAGAAACCATTGTTTCAAATCTATCCAAGTAAGGATATTTCTGAAGGCTGGAATGTGCTTTCTTTGGCCAAAAGAAGAACATCTTAAGATTTGGGTTACTTCCTGCCACATTTTGGCTAGAATATGTCAAGAGGCAGTCAAGATTTTAGATATTATAATGGGATATTATAATTAGATGCTAATTACATTCCACTAATTACATTTGAGTAGGCACCCAAGGATGATTCATGTTTAATGATTCTGCAGGCATCCTCCCTGTGACACATTTTTTCAGATTCTTTAAAACCACTGTCATTGTCATTAATATGCATAGATATGTTGAACATGAGTCTTTATAATTAATCACCAGACTGGAGTCCTAAGAAGTTGGCCAAAACTGTCACAATCCTTATTCTTTAGAAAATAACATAGATATATGTGAACTCTAATAACAGAAAAACACATGTCAGAGGCAAAGTATATTCCATCTACAGATCAGAAACAAGAGATATTCATTGTATGAAACAAAACCTAAAATTCATCTGTGACTTCAAACAGATAAAAGAATTGTCTGGATTATAAAAAAAATAATCTTTTCTACTCAGTTAAAGGCTTGTGTATTCTCATGCTGTTATTTTTGTAATCATACATTTTTTTTTATATACTTTTCACCTTTTCTCTCATTACCTCAACATATGTCCTTATCAAGACTAATATAGTTCTTGAAGTCTATACTGAGATGAAATCCCATTAACCTGATTTAGACCTTTTATTGAGAAATACTTAATTGGACATTTATGGTCTGATGCAGAAGACCTAGGAGCCATCTTGCCTTTCTCAGGACACCACCTGAAGCTTTCAGGAGAACTCAGGTAGCCACTGACTACGTAAGTTGCTGTTGGTCACCTCTGCTAGGTGTAATAAATATTGGAAACTGAAAATAGTTGATGGCACCTTGAATTTCAGATCATTCATGGAATGCAAACTGCTCTTTCTCTAAAATATTTGGCATAATTGCCTTGTTTTGTCAATCTCGTGCTTATAGTTTGTAGGAGTTTTTTTGTTTTTCCTTTGTTCTCTTGCTCTGCTGCCTCTTTCTTGTTTAAGTTATTCTTACATTCCTCTCTACAGAGTAGGAAAACTTTAAAAGGCAACTAATTTTCCTTTCACCCTGTCCATTACATTCCAAAGAGCTCTGGCAGATTAACTCATTGTTTTGTGAGGTAAAATAGATGTGTGTGAAAACTGTAGAGGTAAAAAGGGAATTGGCCTTAAATTACTTTCCTACCCAAGTGGTGTTACTGATGGGAACAGAAGATCAGTTGCCTCTGTTATTCTGCTCAGTTGTAAAGAAGCAAGCAAATTTTACATGAACTATGAAATAGGAATTTTAAGGAATATGCACTGTCTTTTCTTAATGACATCACTTGGACAGCAATGAATGAGAAAGACCCCAAACACTGCATGTGTGTGCAACACTGAGACCTATCCATTTTGAGAGGATATTTGCCCTTCTAATAAGATGGTGAAGTTTGCTCAGGGTGGCTACTGAGAGAAAACATCCAGTTGCAAGGAGAGGCCGTGTAATGAGAAGAAGTCATCCCTCGCATTGTGGTGAGAGGCCTTAATGTGGCCAGTTTTGGGGAACAGGGACCCCATGGATGGACACAGGACCTGATGGGAGATTTTTCATTGCTGCATAGAGGCAATTATAAACCAAACTAGTTAAGACAGTTTTTTCCTCCAAAATTTCAGACAAGAGAACTTAATGCTAGTTGTAACATGGTTATCCCTTGGGCAAAGTCTGGATTTCATGCAGACTTCTGCTTTCAGTTGCTTCCTGATGATTAAATCAACAGGCTTCTTGCTTTTGTTTAGAGGCTTCTCTGGGGTTGTTGCAGTCACCTTGCACTAGGCAAGAAGAATTTAGTTGCCTGACTGATGTGGCTAGAGACAGCACTTCTCAGTGCTCCAGACAGAGTATACAAGGAATGATGGTGCACATCCTAATTTCCTCTGGAAATACGCTCCTTATCCCTGAATATTTTGTAAATCTGTGCTCTTTCATCTGTATTGTTCTCCTATGTTTTAAGGAAGAGAATATACTACCCTCCTTCTTCGTACAGGTAACAAAAAGTAGACTTCTGCCAAGTGTTGGTATCAAGTACAAGTCTGAACTTATTGTATAAATGTCTGTGAACAAAGACAGAGACCAGGCTGTTAAATGTTCAATGAGGTACCATACATTTCCCCCATATTATAAAAAATAGGGGGAGAAAAAAGAGATAGATAAAATGATTGCTACAAGAAACCCATAGATACAAAATGGGAAAAGGTAAAATACTTAGTTTGACTAAACAGCAGATATAATTAATCATGTTGGTTTAGAATAAAAACCTTGATGAAATGCTTAAATAAAAAAAAAAAGAAAACAAAAAACAATTCCCTAAACTTGTACATATACTCAGAGTATAACTTGGGGTTTTGTTTATTTTAGTTTTTTTTAATTTGTGTGATTGTTTGGTTTAGTTTATTGTTTTCCTTTTTAAAGTTTGAGAACCTGGAGGCATTAGACAAAGATAATACAAACAATGTCAATTAAAGGGGAAAGAGAAAATATCATTGTTGAGAAGGAAGAAGTCTGAATATGAGATACTTATACAGGTGATTTCATTGTCAATGATGATATTCTATAGTTGTGGGGAAAAAAAGAGTGCTTGAGGTTAAAAATAGGCACTTTTATTTCAGGAGGCATCAAGGACTGCAAACTAAGGAGGATATTTTGATGCTTCACATCGATTCAAAAGAAATTAAAATACTGTGTAACATAGTATACGAATACTGAGTGTAACTTTCAATAATTCAAAAAATATAACTAATACCTTTAAAAAAAAATCTTGATTTGTTTTATTTACTTTAGCTCTCTTCCTTACTCTCTGCTTTAAGGTGGATAAAGCTATTACATTTATTCAAACAGATTTGCATTTCCCTTAAGGCTTTTAGTGACTAAGAATTGTTAAAGTGTTCTAGCTGTATTCAAATCAGATTAATAGCTTGGAGTCTCTGGGAAGAAGACCAAAAATATAAATTGTAATCAATTAACATTTTTTACAGACAGCTTGTGGCTGCATAAATTTCCACTCCATATTAGATAAGTTAATATATTTTTGTATGTTTTTGCTGCTTTATCATGATCTTCATAAAATTGTCCCCAAACCTAATTTTATACCAAAGTATGGTACTAAATTTATCATAATATAAATATTATATTAATTACTTCAAACAAACATGCAGGATGGGGCTAAAGTGAATATATTTGGCTTCTCAAATCCTATGAAGTTTTTCTGTCTTTTATAAATAGGAATGATCTCAAACATGAAGCCATGTTACACTTTCCCAGGAATAGATGAAAAAGTCCATTTTATTTTCAGTTCCTTCTCAGTTAATCATCTATTGACCCAAGTACTGCATTTGTTCAGCTGACATTTAGTGTGTACATATATATTTTAGTGATAAATCAATTGTTGATCAAGTACAAATATAAATGACCAGTCAGTAACATATAAATAAACACAGCTGAATGTAGTGGGGATCTTGATACCACACTATGAGCTTAAATAAGATTGGATTCAATAACCGAGATCCGATTTTAAATGCCTAAACTACAGACATTCCTTTAACCACACTATTTAGTCAACTTTCACAGCTAGGATTTCACTGACAAATTACTTTCAAGTATATCACACACACACACACACACACACACATTAAAAAAAAAAAAGAGAAAAAACCAAAAAAGTAAAGTTTGTTATTTAAAACAAAAATCCTATTGGATGTGCAAAGCATAAACTATAAAAATTCCTTTTGAAACTTAGAAAACAAACGTATCCTTGCTTAGAATAAATACTTACTTTAATAAATTTTCTTCAACTGACTATCAGTAGGTCTCAATTGACTCTACAGTAGGTTTTAAATGTGCTTTGCACTCAATGAACACTAAATAAATTCCAGTTCTGCTTTTTTGTAACTTAAAAAAAAAAATTCATTAGAAGTTTTCTTTTCCTTACTTTGAAGGATTTGTTTTATCAAAGAAATAAAGAAGCAATCTGGATGAAATCTCATGCTTATATTGTACGCTTATGATCCATTGACTTTAAATAATTTATGATGATTTACACAAGTGGATGACACAACCCTTTCTGACTTATTTTGGCAAAGAAAAGTCCCTCTGCTTCTTGGCACTACACATGTTCTGTGATCACCAGCTACTAAATCTCTATCAGTATTGAGGAGATACTCTGAGCACACACTTTTAACTGACATCCTAAATAATTAAAAACTGACTTAATTATAACTTTCTAAAACTATAACGTTCGTTTATATAAAAGGCTAACAGTAGCATTTAGAGGTGGATCTATAGTGATAGAGTTTACTAGTAAATTCTTTCTCCTTGTTCATTTGTTTTGCAAAGTGATTAAAAAAGAGAAATGTATTTAGCATTAAATTTAAAGAAATACAGTTATCTGTCTTTACTTCTAACTGCAGGGTATTTTATTTTGCCACAGGAAAATATCTGTATTATGTTTTCACTTTTTTACTGGGAAAGAAAAGGAAAATGTAAGAAATCTTCTATATGTTTTCCACAGAATGAAGCTTTAAAAAACTTGCTAAGTTCAGAGATAGGATGGACTCTCACATACTTCTTTTTGGGTGTTGAAATTTGAAGTCCCTTAGCCCTCAGCAGAAAATATATTAAGCTGATAAACAAAATGCTCCGAATTAGAAGACACAGATACTCATGATTTGTTTATTTGGGAGATTTGTTTGGGCTTTTTGTTTTGGTTTGTTTATGGTTTTGTTGTTGGTGGGGAACTTTTTTGTTTGTTTTCATTTGGTCTGTTTCTTGGTGTTTGGAGTTTGGGTAGTTTCTTGTGTGTAATTTTTTGGGTTTTGTTAATTTGCTTTTTTTTTTTTTTTGGTGTTGTTTGGTTGGTTGGTTCTTGGGTTGTTTTTTTAAATGTGGTGAAATGTGAATGAAGGGTAGAAGACAGCCAAGAAAAAACTAAGGAACAGATATTTCCTAAATGAGAACATAATACCCAGAAAGGTAAAAGACAATGAAATTAGCTTTATTGTTTCTGAGTAAGAATCACTGATTCATTGCCTACATTGTTCTATCTACTGAAAATTCTTTTCTCTTAAAAGGATATCTATTCTGTAGATAGCTAGAACATAGAGTACATATGAGTTCCTAATGTCATAGAAGTTTCCTAAAATGTCTTATATTTACATAGATCCATCAAATTACTGTTTACTTTTTCACCAGTGAAGGACTTGTTCCATTTCTTAAATATTCACTTACACCATATGGACTGTTTAGGTAGTCATCTCAAAGTAAATTAATTTTCATTCACTAAACACAGAGATTGAAATATTCTGGAACATGTGCAGCCTGATTCTCAAGTTTCTTCTAATCCAGATTCTTATTTCGCTGTCTTACTACTGGTCCAACCCAGAATAAGCAAATACGAATATATTATTATTAGTTTCCATCTGATTTGATCTCTTCTAAACTATCTTTATTGCATTTAGCTGGTTGGTCTCATGAGGAGGGATGTGGAGGATTACCCCTCCACAGTGGCACAGCAGATTCTGGGACTGGTTCTGCCGAGCAAGCCAGAGCAGAGGCATGCTGCAACATTAAGGAAATACCATGTTGATATCATGCTTAATGGAAAAGGAAAGGCTGGTTGGGGTTAAAAGGGTTTTATGTGACTTGGAGTTCATCCTATGGCTTGTGAAGTTTCTTGTTCCAGGCTTTTGTGGTCTCTTTTCCCATTTCTGGGCTGGGGTGCTTCCATTTATTCCTTTGTTCATTTGTGGCATGCAGTTTGTGTTTTCTCTGTTCCTCTGCTTGCTACATACACAGGTATTTTTCTTTCTATCATTTCATTAAATTCTCCTTATCTCAATTTGCAAGGGTTTTCTGTTATTTTATGGACCATGTGAATCCTTGTCCCACCCTGGACGGGGGACATAGGGTGTCATAGTAGTGCTATTCACTGCTGGTCCCAAGTGGTTCTGTAATTTGGTCATACCATGCATTCTGGGTTTTCCCCCACTCCTATTCCTAACAGTGAGCAGATTGTTAAACCAGCACACAGTTTGAAATGTTTTAGTGAAGAACTTGAATTTTCTTGCTATATATATATTACAACCAAAAATTCACTAAAAAATTGTCTGGATCTCAGAAGACTTAGAGGTTCTGTCAGTATTCAGAAAGGCATCTATAGTGCTACTAAACCAGACAGGGCACTACCTTACCCAAGATGCTTTAAGGCTAACTACCCTGGAGGTGCTGAAATGCAAGGGCAACAAGAAAGTTGTGTGGGAACTGCAGGAGGAAACATGGTAATAACATCAATAAGATTACAGAACATGATGTAGTAAAGAAGAGGGTGTTTTTATGACTCAATATATGTGTGTCCTACATATTTTTAAACTCTTAATTACTCAATAAATTACAGTATGCTCTATTTATACAGAGGGGAAGCAGAAGTAAAAATAATTTGAGATCAAAAATCAAGTGGCCGAGATTACATTAAAAAACACATTTAGGATTTTGACTATAGTGTTGCCAGAAAATACCAGGACATGGAAATATTTGGGAATAATGACATAGCTAAAAAATCAAAACACCATATTTTTTTAGGCAGTACTATATCAGGTATGAGTCTGTTTGTAGGCTCATTTTCTTAACTTGGATTTGACCTCATAGAAGTTATTATATCTTTCAAATTATTATAGTGACACTGGCTAGTGTTGAAACTAAAGGCCTGTCAGCCTTGCCATTATAAATGCCAATACTCATGAGTTTAGAACTCAGTTGTAAAAATTTCCCTCAGGCTCAAAGTTGGCAGCAAAGGCTATAAGTCAGAGCTGTTTTTTCCTCCCCTGAAACCATTAAAGGCTATGTTTGGGCTAAATATGAGGATGTTGGAGCAAACAAAACTTGGAGTCTTCCTGGAGCCTTCTCTTTTGCAGGCTGAACAACCCCAGCTCCCTCAGCCTGTCTTTGTAGCAGAGGTGCTCTAACCCTCTGATCGTTTTCATGGCTCTCTTCTGGACCTGCTCCATCAGCTCCATGTCCTTCCTGTATTGAAGGGTCCAGACCCATACGCAGTACTTCAGGTTAGGTCTCACCAGTGCAAAGTGACAGAATCACCTCACTCTCTCTGCTGGCCACACATTTTTTGATGCAGTCCAGGATGTGATTGGTCTTCTGGATTGCAAGCACACACTGTCTGCTCATGTCCAGCTTCTCATCCATCAGCACCCTCAGGTCCTTTTCGACAGTGCTGCTTTCTGCCACCTCAAGTCCCAGTCTGTATTGATATTGAGGATTGCTCTGGCACAAGTGCAGAACCCTGCTCTTGGTCTTGTTGAATCTCACGAGTTTCTTCTGGGCCCATCTCTCCAGCCTGTCCACTTCCCTCTGGATGACATCCTGTCCCTTTGGCATATCAACAGCACCACTCAGCTTGGTGTCATCTGCAAACTTACTCATGATGCTCTTGATCTCACTGTCTATATCACTGATAAAAGTACTAAACAGTGTAGGTTCCAGTATAGAGCCCTGAGGGACATCACTTGTCACTGCTCTTCATATGGACTTTGAGCCATTGAGCACTACCCTCTGTATGCAACTACACATCCAATTTCTTATCCACTGAGCAGTCCACCCATCAAATCTGTATCTCTCCAACTTAGCAAGTAGGATGATGTGGGGTCCATGTCAAAGGCCTTGCAGAAGTCCAGATAGATCACATCCATAGGTTGCCCCTTATCCACTGACATAATCACTTTATCATAGAAAGCCATGCTGGCTGTCTTCAATTGCCTCCCTCTGCTCCATGTGCCAGCTTTCAAAGTAAAATACTGACTGGAGCAAGATATCATGGGGCTTGAAGTTCAGATTGTAATATGAGAGGCTTCCTTCTGGTTGCAGTTTCTGATTTCTGTTTTTAGTGTTGGTCTGTTCTTCTGGGTTGACTGTGGGCTTGGATGTGGGTGAGTCATTTTATGTCTGAGTTCTGTTCTGCTTTTGCTTCTGGTTTTGCTGTGTTTTTCTGTAATTGTACAGTCTATCATTTCATTAAACTCCATATATCAACCCTTTTTTTTTGTGTTTTGGGTTTTTTTTTCTTGGTTTGGTTTTTGTTTGGTTATTGGTTTGTTTTAGGGTTTTTTCTATGTTAATTTCCCTCCTATTTGCCAGGGGAGGCTTGCTTGAGAAAGCGAGTTTGCTTAAAACAAGACATATGTTTTATCACTTTGCTTTATTTGTTGTTTAGTTGTCTTTCTCTTTAGTTGAATTTAATGCCTATAAGAGATGTTAAATTGACATATCTAAAATGTGATGCCTTCAATTTCATTCCAGAGCAATTCTTCCACAGTCAATGGCAATTTGAGTGTCGCTAAAAATATTCATCTTCTAGTAGCTTCATCCATCATGATTTTTCAGAGATATAGAAGTAGCTGTAGATTATTTATATCAGCAGTAGTAACAATACTGCTAATGCAGATTATATCAAATCATCATAACAAAATAGTTCCTGACTTGAAATATTCAGAAGAATTCATTGTAGAACCAAAATCTTTTGGATCCTCTCTTATTCTAGGCACCATATTATATTGCCCCTTCCACAACCATATT
>VWZI01020334.1:841-32373 GCA_013396835.1 Psilopogon haemacephalus | reverse complement strand
TAATAATAATAATAATAATAATGCAGCTCTTTGGTGTTATTCATGTGTGTAAACTGGCATGTTTTGTCAGTTCAAGAGCAAGGGGGAAATAAATTTAATAACAACAAAGTAAGGCCAAACTGAAATGAAAGAAATACCTGTAGTTGTGTGTACTGCTAGAGGAGACTTTGGATAATGAAAATGTACATGAACTGAAAAACTAACAGCAACATTCCTGAAGATGATCCACTGAGGTCTTTTATGTCAAAAATATCGTACCCCTGACTGAAGAAATTCCTAATCTGCAAACTGTGAGAGGCTGGGGGGCTATTTATGGTAAATATTGTTATGCAAATGTCCATTTTTGTATACTCTATTGTAGAAAGCCTAAAAATCTAGAAAGGTTTGAGAGAGAGAGATGTGGGACATAGAGCAATTTGAGTATAGAGACAGAAATAGTATGCATTAATGTTCCTACTATTTGATATCCGGAATAAATACCCACCAAAAGGCAGTGAAGGCTTACTCAGACCTGGGCAGTTTTCTTGGGCTGTGTCACAATGCAAGAGAGTCCTTGACTACAAATCTTCTCTCAGAGACAACTCAGATTGGCTCTTCCACCTCTCCATTTGCACCTTACTTGACCTGTGGTCAATTCTAATTGGATGAGGGCAAGCATACTGCATTAATGGCCATGAACACAATAATCTCAGGAGGTCTCTTTCAACATCTACAATTCTATGAAGCCCCAAGACTGACCAAGTCTTTGGTAATCTCTGTTGTCAGGTCTTTGTCTGGGAAAGTACATCTGTCACAAAGTGCCAGTCTGTGTTTGGTGTTAGGTATATGGGAAAAAGGAAAGAAAGACATCTTCAAAACTATTCCAATTGGAGTAACTCTTAGATAATTAGAACCATACTCCAGGCTGAAATGGAACTCCAGAAGATCATATGGTCCAGCCTTTCATGGAAAGGGAGTCAAGATGAAATTATTTATCACCCTGTCCAGTTATAGCTTTAAAATATCAAGTGATGGAGAATGATATCCCCAAACATTAGATATCAGACAGTTTCAGATCGCTCTGGCTGTGGCTGCTTTTCTTGCATCTGGCTGTGGCTGCTTTTCTTGCATGGTTCCTTTGTCTCTCTGCCTTGGTGGCTAATTCTCAGTAATACTACTAACTTCTTCCCTACTACTAATCCCCCTGGCCGATCTACCTCAGCTTATCTGCAGCATCAACAGGTGGTGAGATAAGATTGGGGAAGAGGGGGAAAGGTGGTAGGGGGTGGTTGGTTACCCCTCTTGGGGATTTTGGTCTCTGGGAGGGCTGTGGTGTTTCTGTATTACCTTTTCACTGTATATATTTGTAAATATCTGTTATACATTGTAAATATCTGCTTGTATATTGTGCATTGATGTAAATATAAAGCTTCATTTATCAACTTCCAGTGTTTCTGAGTTCTAGCCAGGGTTTATATCAAAAGGTGGGGAGGCAGGTAACTGCTTAAACCACCACATCTTTGTAGCCAGTTTTATGTGTCAAGGTCAATCCCTTTTTTTTCCAAGCACAAAAAAACCTAATTCCTTTGGTCTTTCCTCATTGGAGAAACTCTCCAGGCTTTTAGTTATGTTCTTGGCCCTCCTTTGGACTCTCTAAAAATTCATGTGCATTTGTCTTGAATTAATGTAAAGGGTTAAGCCCACCTGGGACCCCCTGCCTCCTCCCAAGGGATGGTTTGACCCTTATTCCCCAGGTGTCATGGTTAGCCACTCCCACTTCCTGGTGGGATTTGGGCTATAAAGGGAGGGCCCAGTTTCCTCTCTCTCTCTCTCTCTTCTCCTCATTCTGGCTGCTTGAGCAACTGCATGCTGCTCTCTGCTGCTAGACCACGTACTTCCCTGCCACCACATGGAGAGCACCATTATCCTCTTCTGGAACTGGGACTAATTCTTTTCACCATAGAATTCCTGCATCCTGCTTTCCCTTCCGCACCAAAGCTATCGAACTCAGCCTTGGGAGTCAATTGCCTCCTGCAGTTGTATTTCTCCCTTTCTCCCCTTCTCCCCAGTCTCTGTACGCTTCTCCCTCATTCCCCATATCCTGAAGTTTGTTTCCCCTTTCTCCCACCTTCTGTAAAAAAACCCTTTCCCTCCTATTTGTTGTTAAAGTTTTATACCCTTTTTCACTTCCAAATCGGATTGAGTTTTTATTGGGCTCTTGGGCTTGGGGTAGCTAGCCTTAACCCAATACAAATTGTAGAGACCAGAACTGGACACAGTACTCCAGACACAGCCTGACAAGAGCTGAGTAGAGTGAGATGATTGCACCTCTATCTTTGCTAATAATTCTTCAAGATATGATTGCCTTTGTTATTGCAGTAGCTCTCTACTGACTCACATTCAGGACCTCCAGGTTCATTTCAGCAAGGCTGCTCACCAGCCACACAGATCTTGGCTTCTTTGATTATTGATGGGTTCTTTGATTATTGCTTTGTACTTGTTAAACTCCATACTTGCTAGCCCACTCTTCCAGCCTGCAAGAGGTCAATCTGCAAGACAGCTTTCTGTTCTGCCATGTCCACCTCAACCATTCTGTTTGACACCATCAGTAAACTTGGTGAGTTTGCTTTTATTCCCATCAAACAGACCATTTTGGTGTTGATCATCCTGAGGCTCAGAACTGATTCCTTGGGGATTGTAATTGCAAAAACCTGCCAGCCTCAGTAAAAATCATTGATCATTATCATGTGAGTGTGACCTATTAGCCATTATTCTATCTCGCAGACCATCCATCCAATCCATATTTTGCTAGTTTGTCCAGGAGAAGGCTGTAGGAAACTATGTTGACACTTTGCTGAGGTCCAGGGAAATATTTTGTTGTACAAGATGATCCTTTAGTCTGGCATGATTTGACACTGGTAAATCTGTACTGGCTTTTCCTAATTACCTGCTTCATTTGGTTAGTAATATTTTCTAGAAGAACTCATTTCATTACTTCCCCAGGTATTTGAGTAAGAAATTATGAACTAGTCTTTTCTTGTTGTAAGACTATCTCATTAGTAATTAATAGGGAGGAGGTAGAAGTCAACAAATACATATTCTCACAAGTGGTTAAGCTCAATTTCTTAAAATATGTATTTTAAGTAGCAAAATTAATTAGGAGTAATTTAGTGGCAGGTTAATATATCACCTTTAAACACTCAAATTCTAAAACAGATATAAGACTAAATTATAATCTGATTTATAAAGAATTGTAGTGGGTTAAGCAGTTGCCTGCCCCCCCCCCACCCTTTTCTAAACCCCGGCTAAAACTCAGGACACTGGAAGTTAATAAATGAACCTTTATACTTACAGCAATGCACAAAATACAAGCAAGTATTTACAAGATATAAAGTGAAAAGGTAATACACACACCACACCCCTCCCAGAGACCAAAATCCCCAAGACAGGGTAACCAACCCCCCCCTACCACCTTTCCCCGCTTCCCCAGCCTTATCTCACCACCTCTTGATGCCGCAGATAAGCTGAAGATCGGTAACAGGAAGGAATTAGTAGTTTTAGTGATTTTACCCTGAATTAGCCAAGACCGAGAGACAAAGGAGAGAGCGGCCAGAGCCAGCACAGACAGAAGCAGACTGCTAATCTGGTTGTTTTGAGAACAGCTCTTAAAACAACTTTTTTTCTTCTCAGCAAAACTCGGTAAAGTGACACACTGTCTTTAACTCTCTCTCAGCCAATAGTCTAATTTCTCACTCAAATTCTCCAATTAGCTCAAACCAATACAAGAATCTTCAAGAAATTTGTTCAAGATAAAGTTTGGGGGGTTTTTTTGTGGTTTTTTTTTTTAAATCTTGGTTTATGTACAGTAACTTGAGATGACAGAAGACATTGCAATAAATGTTGACATTCTAACTGAAACAAAATTCAGACCAGGTTTTGTTTTCATTTCTGAAAACATCAATGCAGTAGTGCAAATTTACAATGTCAGTAAAGGATTATCTCACAATTAATTCTTAGCATCTTTAGGGAGATCATTGGTTGCTGCACTTCAAATCACCCAGAAATATGTGGAAGTGAAATGGTGTTCTGTGACCAGGTAAATCAAGATACCTGTTTCCCTGATTCCTTTGTGCTACTGGGTAAAGGACTTTGTCTTTAAGGAAACAGTCAAGGATTTTGTTGAATGAAAAGATGAATTAGCCTCCTAACTTGTGTATTGTACTGGTTTATCCTATACATTACAGAAACATGTTTTGTAAATCATAGTAAGTCATTCTGCAGTTTGAATTCAAATGTAAATTACTCTAAATGGGAAGCTCTTTCTGCTATTATAAATTATCTCAGTAATTTAAAGCTGTTTAAGTTCTCCAAGACCTATTCAGTGAAGATATATGTATGTATGTATGATTAAATGCTACTGGTTTGATTTTATTTACATATAAATCTATATTCAATAGAGTAATAAATCTTATTTCCTATGGTTTTCAAATGCAATTGGCTATTTTAGGACCTAGAACAACCTGTGTGTTTTTCTAACAGGCTTTTAGCTAGGCTCAAAATGTATTTTTAATCCAAATTGCTTGATCACCTCTTAGTTCACAACAAACTTTGATTGACACGATGGATATGTCTTGGAGCACGTGGACTAAATCCCTTGTGAAGAAAACAACTGTAGAAGTTGCAATCCAGGAATGCAGCTATGCACACCAGGTCTGCGGTGTGTTGAAGGTACCCCCAAATAAAATTACCAGAACAGCTCAGAATGCTTGGAAGAAAATGAGGCTATGTATTTACATCAAGATAACATTTACAAGCATATAATACAATTCATATATGCAAAATTTTACAAATATTTAGGAACTATTTAAAAATTACATTAACACAAAGACCCTCACAGGGATCTCCTGAATTGTTCCTCCATCCCCCTGGATGAACCCAGAATGATTTCCAGCATCTGGACCTGCTCCCTCCCCCCACTCTCTCCCTTCTCTCTTTACCTCCCAGTCAGTTTGTACCACTGCAAAGGTTAGGACAGAGATAAGGAGAGCAGAGTGCAAAGCAGAGATTTGCAAGGAGACTGAAGCCAAGGATAGAAAGAATGAATTGTTTATATGCTCACCTTTTATCCCAATTAGCAAGCCAATGAATAACCTAGACTTCATCATTATTATTCTTTTCACAGCAAATCCTCTCTTTATTTACCTTCTGCACTGAGCTTTCAGGAAAGTTCCTGTTTTTCAGTTTGGAATTTCCCAATAGATCTTAAACTACTACAATGTCTTTATTAAGTATTCAGCCCACAACATAAGATTAAAGGTAAATATAGCTAGATGCCTTTGATATTAATACAATATGGTGTGGGATCCTCTGCAGCAACTGCTTCACTGCATAAATTCTTTCCAGTTCATACCAAGGATACAAATTCAGAGAAAATTGGAAAAGATGTTGAGCACCACACAAAACTTAATGTTGTGTTACATTACCTACCTTTGATTTGTTAAAAAACTACTGTTCAGCCACAGAGA
This sequence comes from Psilopogon haemacephalus, assembly GCA_013396835.1. Lineage (NCBI taxonomy): Eukaryota > Metazoa > Chordata > Aves > Piciformes > Megalaimidae > Psilopogon > Psilopogon haemacephalus. The sequence continues at coordinate 26,869 of VWZI01020334.1, read as the reverse complement.
TTAGGATTGGTCAAAAGTAAGAATCCCTCTTTTATACTTAGTAAAACTATTGAGAAGGTTTAACATCTTCATTTTCAGCCTAGGACTTCCAGAATTGTCTGGATGTTTTATTAGTTTGTTTGTTTGAATGGTTGGTTGGTTTGTTGGTGGTTTGTTTTTTTTTGTTGTTGTTGTTTTGTTTTGATTATGGACCAGAAGTTTTACAATGCTCAGAACAATGAAATTGTTCAAGGCTTTCAAATTACCATGGTCTCCAGTGAACCAAGAAGAAATCAAGAAATCTTGAGTTGAGCTATGTTCTGGAGGTGTCCTAGTTTGACAGGAGGTGCCCACGTTTCTGAACAGTCAGGCTGGCAGGAAAATATGCAAATTTCCAAAGTTCCTGCTGTAAGATTTAATAAGCAGATTTAATTAAGATTTAATCTGGGCAGGCTTCTTAAATATATTCTAATTTCAGCCAGTTTTACCAGTAACAGAAAATAGTTAAGTCTGGACCTTGCTAATCATCTTTCTTGGGCAGAAGCTGTAGATGGTGCTGACAAAGTCAAAGGCTTGAATGATTTTGACATTTGTTTTTGTTCTTTTTTTTTTTTTTGATGAAAATATTTCACAGGGCTTTGCAAAGGAAACATTGTTAAAACATCAATATTTTCACTTCTAACAGAAAAAAATAACACTTCCAGGTTTATTTTGCCAATTTCTTATTCTCTTTTGATTTCTCTGATTATATCTATTGGAGATCCATTATGTCACCTCTCAGGGTTAAGAAACCATTGCAACAGTGAAAGGAATCAGTACGAGAAATGTTCCCATTCTACTGAAGAATTATTCTTTGAAATACATTCTATCTAATTTTCCAACAAACTCTAATGTTGAGCATTGTAACCTTATAGCATAGATTTTATGTTAGCAGTTTACATGACTGGTTATGCAGCTATAACTTAAGTATTATATAATGGCATTTAATTAGGTCAGACACAAAGTGATAATATTAGAATAGCAAGTTATACTAATTGTGAACTAAAGTTCCACACTTTATAGGTGAAAAATTTATGGGTACTCTGAAAATTTAGCATCAGCAAACATTTCTTAAAGAAAACTCTATAATTTAAACTATATAGAAGAATAATTTATATACATTGTCTATGAATTTCAGCTGACTAAACTCAGAAAAAGATCACAAAATTAGAGGGAATCTGATACACTGGCTGCTGAAGAGAAAAAAGTTGATTTGGAGGGTGATTTTTATAGGAAGCAAAATTATTTTCCTTCCTGAAAATCATCTATAGATCAGTGTGATCCTTTGCAAAGGAAAATAATCATGCAAGAAGGCCTTTTCCTTCTCAAAAGACTACACAACATCTGAGCCACCTGAATTTCTTGACCTAATTTTAGCTATTTGAAACTTATTTAAATAGCTTCATTCCTGGACCTAGTGTGAACTTAAAAGCTTTGAAGAATAATGGGTTACAGAAAGGCTTGCATGTTGTATCAGCCAGTGATTAACTGACAATGTGTTTCTTGCAGTTCCTATGGAGTATTTACTGGTCAATAACAAACAATCTACATTGAAAAAGCCACCAGCACCAGGCTTCAAAAACATATATGGTCATCCTATAATCTATTTGACATTACACAAAGCGCGTTTAGATAAGGAATGTGATTATGCACAACTATTTAATTTGATAGCCTAAATAAATATGGATCAACATGACAATTTTCAAACTGTTTTCTGAGATATTAGTGTTGTGGTTTGCCCACCAAAGCCATTCAATCACTTCCCTTCTTAGATAGACAGGGAAGTCTGTACAGGCTGGTAATAAGGGATAATCAATTTAATAATGTGAAGTACTAGTAAAGACCATGTGCAGAAGCAAAAGCAAAGAGAGAACCTATTCTCTACTTCTCATCAGCAGACAATCTTCAGTCACTCCCAGGAAACAGGGTTCTACATGTAGTGGTTGCATTTGTATTTGTGCTTGGGATTGCGCTGACCCAGGTGCAGGACCCTACACTTGGCCTTGTTGAATTTCATGAGGTTGGCCTGGACCCACCTCTCCAGCCTGTCCAGGTCCCTCTGGATGGCATCCCTGCCCTCTAGCAAGTCGACTGTGCCACACAGCTTGGTGTCATCTGCAAACTTGCCAAGAGTGCACTCAATGATGCTCAGAAGCAAATGATACACCAGCAGAGAAAGAAATCTGCTGTGTGTAGCCCTACAAAGAGACCTTTTACAGAAACAAAAGATGGAGAAGGTGAATCCAGTCAATGTGCAGAAGTAAAAGCTGTCCAGCTAGCCCTTGATGTAGCTGAACATGAAAACTGGCCTATACTTTATCTCTACACTGAATCATGAATGGTAGTCAATGTTTGTGAGATTGGCTAAAGGACTGGAAAAAGAATGGTTGGCAGAGGAAGGGAAGGCCTATTTGGGCTGCTGATTTCTGGCAAGATATTGCTACTCATCTTGAGAAAATTCCATTGAAAGTGTGTGTGCAGGTTTGAGGTTAATTGGAATATTTTAATGATAAAAATAGATTATAGGCTGTGAAAAGAAAACAATGGTGATGTCTAATTCATTCACAGGTTTACTGAGATGTATAAAAGCAAGGACACAAACATAAGTAAGACAGTCACTCTCAGTCTGAGCTCTAGCTGTTGGTAGCTCTCTCCTTGGCTTCTAGCTGGATCTGTGTAACCCAGCTAATGAATTCTGCTTCTAATCCCCGTGGCTGATATTTCCTGTTCAGCTTGCATGTAAGATAGATTCTGGAATAAGATTGAGAGGTAGAGAGACGGTTGAAGGGTGGTTGGAAACCCCCTTGGGGACTCTGATTTCTGGAATGGGTATTGTGTGTCTGTATTACATTTAACTTGTATATTTCTGTATATAACTGTGAATATTTGTAATATATTGTAAATATCTGCTTGTATGTTGTGCTAAGCTGTAAATATAAAGCTTCATTTCTTAACTTCCAGATGGCTGAGTCTAGTCTGGGTGAATTTAAAAGTGGGGGGGCAGGTAACTCCCAAACCATCACAGCGCGACACATAGATGCTTCCATGCCTAAAAGCAAAGTTACTGAGGAACACCAAGATAACCACCAGACAGACCCGAATGCCAGAGTTTCCCAAGCAGATGTAAGCTGTAATCTTGACTTAGACCAGAAACACTGAGGTGAATTTTTCTTAGCTTGGTGGGCTCATGATTCATCTGGACATCAAGGTAGAGATGTAACCTACCAATGGACACACAACAGATCAATTGACATATTCATGGATGGTATAATGCAAGTCATACATGATTGAGACATTTGGTGCTGCTATTAAGCAGGCTAAGTGAATGAAACCTTTGTGGTATGGTGATAGATGGTCAAAGTACAAATATAGTGAAGTGTGTCAGACTGATTACATCACTCTACCTCATTCTTGGACTGGTAAACATTATGTTCTATCTATGGTAGAAGCAAGCACTGGATGGTTAGAAACTTATCCAGTACCTCATCTGACTGAAGTATTGATTTGGAAAGACAAATCATGTGGAGACAAGGTATTCCAGAAATAATTGAATCAGACAATGCAACTGGTTTCAAGAACAATCTTGTAAAAAAACGGACCGAAGAGTGTGGCATTGAGTGGATATACCATATTCTCTGTTATGCACCAGCTTCAGGAAAGATTGAATGTTATAATGCTTTGCTGAAAGCTACCCTAAAAGTGATGGGGAGTGGAAAATTGGGACAAGCATTTAACACAAGCAATCTGGTTGGTAAATAGTAAAGGTTCTGTAAATCAAGCTAATCCATCGCAATCAGGTCTGTTACAAAAGGTAGAAGGCGATAGATTTCCTGTTATTCATGAAAAAGGATCTGTTGGAGAAAACTGGGTATTTTCTCCTTTGGGTGAAAGTACACCTGTTAGTGTGTTCTGCTGAAGGTCTTGGTCATACATAAAGCGTAATGAAGAAATTAATTGTGTTCCACAAAGAACTTTAACTCTAGCTGAGAGAGCTTGAATTCAGAATATATAATAGACTGTTTAGAGTTTCTTAAGTTTAGATTTTAGATATGACATGGCACCCAAAAGAAGAATCCAGGAAGTAATCATTATCACGAGCCCTGTGTCACCTGGGAATTCCTATTTTGTTTCATCTGCTGAAGAGACAGACCATTTTCTTTTTTCCTGAATTTTACATCAACTTGCATCTGACATAGTCAGAATGAAGAGTGAACGGAAACCTGAACTTTTACTACTCATCACATTGACCAGATAAATAGCTTTATGCAGAAAATGAAATTAAATAAAAGGGGTCAGTTGTTATAGTTTAGGGCTAGTGCACCAGCTTAGTGTCTTAATTGTAAATAAGAGTTTTCCAGAGGATTCTAGCCATGGGTTGAACAGAGTATTAGAGTTAAATTTATATTGTTTTACTGCTTTTGCAAATTTATACATAGTATGTGAGCATGGTATGTTCTTTCTCTCTTTCTGGCTACCTTCTGCTTGACTTCTGTCTGCTTTCTATCTCTGGTCTTAACCTTGCATGCAGGCAGACCACATTCTGGTTTGGCTTTGTAAGGTACAGGGAAGGGTAGGGAGAGACTGGGCTGTTTGTTTACAGTCTCCCTCTAGGCTTTGTGTCCAGAGTTGAGAGACAGATATGAAATATTTTACAAGGGGATATTTTGTTATTTTTGAACTGTAAATATATATATATAAATTTACCTTGTATATGTTTATTGCCTTTTGTACTTCTATATTTAGCTTATTTTTACAAATATAATTTCATTTAACTTCCAAAATTCTGAGTAGTGTGGTAAATTTACTCTAGGGGGGTAAATTTTGAATTTGTTGGGGTGTAAATGAAACCCACAAAACACAGTTTTTTGTTTTTTTTTCAAGCAGAAACTTCAAAATGGAAGCATGGTAGTTTACCAAATGAACAGGAAAATACAACAAAACAAAGCATCTTTGTTTCTTCTACATCCTAATTTCCACTTAAGCATTTATTTAGGACAGAATTTATTTTTATCCCAAAACATATTTATAATGTAAAATACTAGTAATGATTTTAAGTATCAGGGAAATTATTACTTTTCTATTAAAATAAGTAGGATGATACAAATATCAGAGAAATTCCTTTTCTGGCAGAACAAATCTAATAAAAATATTCACTCATGTTCACATTAAAACAAATTATTTGTGAATTATTGTATCCCTATGGAGAATTTATTGAGTTAATTAAAGCATAGATTATTTCTGCAGCTTCTTACATTGGGAGCTCAAGGTTAGACAATACAAACATTTATTACAAGTAAAAAAAGGGTACTCAGAATAGTAGGATATGTATTTCATGCAGTTACATATGATAGTATAAGTAAATGTTATATTTCTGTTATTAAAACAGTCATATCTGTACTAATTTTACAGAGTTAAATAAAAGCTACAGGAAAACTTGACTGCTTATTTACACATTACACAAGAAATTCAGAGAAGTTGTTTTACTGAATTTTATAAAATTTAGCAAATGGCCACATAAAGTACATTTTACCACATAAAGTGAAAAACTGACTATTTAGGTTGCTTGATAGCTTTGTAGGAAATTATGGATTAGGATCATTTGTAAAGGGACTTGAGCACTGAAGTACATAATGTTCAGGTGCTCTGTGATCTGTGAAATACACATTTCAAGTAGCCTAGAAATGCCATGCAAAGTAAGCTTAGTCATCAAGGGTGCTGAAAGCAGGTTAGCTGAACAATCTGCTGCATTAAGTATGGAAAGTCAAACTCTTTAAACCACATCTCACAACAGCCAGCAAGATGGCTGAACTATAAAGACAGTAAGTCCTGTTTTGTTTTGTTTTGTTTTCTCTCTTCTGCCTCCATAGCCCAGAGCAGAGAAATTATTAGGTTAGAAAACTCTCCCAATAAATTAGTTCACATTTAGTCACCAGACTAATTGTCAGTAATTTCTATAGAGTCTTGAGCTCAAATCCTTTTTCAAGTAGAGGAATCAGAAAAGTAAATAAGTAAACAAACAGAACCCTGCTAACCCTGTCAGTGAAACAAAATGACCCTTAAAAATATCTAATTGGTAAAAGTAAAAGGAAAACAAAAAACAAAAAAAGAGAGAAAGACCAGTCATTTAGTTACATGAGATAATTGTGAGTATTACATCTGCTGAATAATGTAATGTACCTGATCCACAAAATCAAAACCTCAGAAGTATATGGCTTTTTACGCACAATGTAAACTGAGCTAAGATATCAAAACCAAATTATATGTTAGCTAAATAACATGCAGAACAGATTGGTTTTATCTTTTATTCCTAGATGTGTCATAGATCCTGAATTCTGTAAACCATCTCTAACATTAGATACCAGCCAAAGATGCTAAACATCACTTAACATATTTAATTCACAATGTTGAGAATCTGTCATATCCTACTGAGAAATAATGAAAGCAAAAAAGTTAGATTGAGAACTTCAGTGTCTCAGTGTACATGATATTTCAAATCTTTTTTCTTCTGTAAATCACAGAAGGTTAGGGGTTGGAAGGGACTAGTCTAAGCCCCCTGCCAGAGTAGGATTATCAAAGTTGTCCACTATGTATGTATATATGCATATATATGTATACATGCATATGTACACTTAAAATATCTTTTCCTGACAATTATAGAACATGTTTACATGAGCTGGTAAGGACATCAAAACAGAACATCATCAACACCATCCTGCATTTGGCTCACAACAACTCCATGCAATGCTGCAGGACTGAGACAGAGTGACTGGAAAGTTGCCTGGCAGAAAAGGACCTGGGGTTGCTGGTTGACAGACAGCTGAACATGAACCAGTAACGTGCCCAGGTGGCCAAGAAGGCTGACACCATCCTGCCTGGATCAGTAATAGTGTGGCCAGCAGGAGTAGGGAAGTGTTTGTGATTCAATCACCTCCCTGGCCAGCCCATTCCAATGCCTGACCACTCCTTCTGTGAAAAAATGTTGCCTAATGCCCAGTCTAAACCTACCCAGTTGTAGTTTGAGTTCTATCACTATTTTCCTGTAAGAAGAGATGAGCAATAGCCTCTCCATAGCAGCCTTTCAGGTAGCTGTAGACATAAATTAACCATCCCCAGCTCCCTCAGTTACTCTTCATAAGATTTATTCTCCAGGCCCTTCACCAGCTTTGTTGCCCTTCTCCGCACTAGCTCCAGCTTGCAATGAGGTGCCCAAAACTAAACTCAATACTCAAGGTGTAGATTCACCAGAGCCAAGTACAAGGAGACAATCACCTCCCTGGTCCTGCTGGACACAGTATTTTTTATACTAATTTCTAATACTAATTTTGTGCTATGATAAGATAAATAAGCCACTTCAGGATACTTTGTCCATTACTGGCCTCATTTATCTATGTTCTCAGTAGCTTTATTTGAGTGGGTTTTATACCTCGTTACTCACTACTCAGGACAATGACTAAAAGCATAACAAAATACTCCGAAATTAAAACAGCTCCTTTTTCCTCCCCATATTTTGGTGGTATCTGTCAAATATCTGTAATTTCTTAAAACACTTTGTTACAGATGTTGTATAAAATTGCTAACAAAATAATTTACAAGTATTACAGATACAAAAGCTAATAGTTACGAAATCTATGTCTACACTTATGCCTCTGTAGGAAATTTCACAAGTTTTCTAAATGAATTTCTGTTATGAGATTTTTCTTTCTTCCTTGAAAGCTTTGAAAAATGTCACAAAAATATGAGAAATCTGTTACTCTGTCACACTTACAATGACACATTCAATGATAATATATCCAGTGAAATACTAGGAAGTCACAGGACTTCAAAAGTTTTATTCAGAAGCATTTTAAAGATTTATGTCAATGCTTGAAACTCAAATTCAGAATCTGCAGAGACAAACATCTACTGTGTTACATCATAACCATATTATGGTTTGAAACACTTTCAGTCTATTCATTCTTTCTGCCACACTTTTGCAGTACCCCGAACTGTGCAAGAAGATGAATATTCCTACCTTTAATAATGAAACAAGATATATTACGCTGTTGTACGAATTCTTTGCCTTATTATTCATAGCGATGTATTAATCTATACTACCATAAGTGAGGATCAGAAATAATTACCTTTTTAATGGCTCCCAATTCAACCAACAAGACTGGAAAACGTTTTTTTCTAAGTGTTAAACATATATCTGCCTGGAAAGAATCATGTTTGCTGCTGTCTTCTTTCCAAGGTAAAACTGAACAATAAATGTTCCACAAAGATTTCCATGTGTACAAGTAGCAAGGTACATAAAGGTGAGAGAAAGATTGGTCCCTCAAGAAAACATACTAAGTATAAATGTAGATCAGTGTTAAAAAGGCAACATAACAAAGAAAGATATTAATTTATAGAGTAGATCTCACAAGATCTGCAAAGTCTCACATAGAAGCTCAGCTGAAACATGAATGGACAAAGAATTTTTTTTTTTTTATCAGTCTTCATTGTCCTGTGTGCACGTTTATGCACACCCTTTTGAGTAGGAATAGCAATCAAGAACAAATTAGGGAATTAGGCTGTTAAATGTAGACAGATGATGGGACTGTTTAGATATATAGATAGAAATCTAATTTATTTTTGCTTTCTGCATATACTGACTAATTAGGTATCTTTCTATCAATTAGCACTGACAATCTTTATGAGAAAGACATTAACAATAAGTGTGCTTGTCAACAAATAAAAGTCATACACTCTTATGAACATTGCACTTATCAGATGTCAACTATCAGAAATATTTGCCTTCAGAATTTTTGTAAGACTTTATCAGAGTACCACACTCTCTAAGCAGGTTCTATTAGATATTCCACATGTGGAGAGTGTAATGTTTAATATCAAGTATACTTATTTGAAGAGATTTGATATTACACAGGATTGCTGATTTAGCAGAGTGATCCAAAATATACTGAAAGCAGTAAACATGTAAGTTATACTTACAAACAAACAAACAAACAAACCTCAAACCACATTTCAGTCACAATGTGATTCCCATTGCCAATCTCTATAATATGCTTACCATCCTGATGCTGGGCATCCCCAATTGCCAGGAAGTAATATGAATACTGAAACCACATCAAGCTTACTGCTGTCTTTGAGATTCCTTCATTAATCACTTAGTTGTCATTCCCTCTGTAAGGCTGAGCCACAAATTCACTCCAATTGTTCTTGACTGTAACTCAGGGAAGACATTCACACTGTTCAACTAAACTTAGGAAGAAACATTTATACCACCAGCTGACTTACTGACCTGACAGGACTATTTATCCAAACCCAAAGCTAACCTTCAATCTCCTTTGTGCTGAGATGTAATCAGCTTCTTTGCAACAGCTTTGGTCAGTCACAGGTGTGGTCTACTCCATGTAATGCAGACATCTAAATTTAAGGTGCATGGTTTAAGTGAGACAGCCAGGGTGTGAAGTACAAGTATTTGAGGATATCTAAAGGAATATAACAGTTCTCTACGTTATGTGGAGACTACTCAAACAAGGATATATTAAGGCTGTAAATTATTTTAAAATAAAAACCAGATTAATTTAACTAACAGGTTGAGTTTGGTTTTGGTTGTTTGTTGTTGGTTGTTTTTTTTTTCTGAAACATTATTTTTACCAATTTGTTATAAAAATTAAATAAAATTATTTATCTTAAAAGTATAGTATTTTAAAAGAGAATAACCCCACAGATAATGTCCTTAATTTGCTGTTTGTCAGAAGGAAACAAACAAAAAAAGTCTGCTACGTTCCATTAAGTATGTCTCTGTTAGTATCCTATCTGACATTTCAATTAAGCTTGATCATGTTATCTGTTCAAGGAAATTTGAAGAAGGATTTTGAAAATCTTATCTGTTTTCTGAAATGACATAGCAGATTGCTTCAAACCAAATAAGTTACCTGTAGAAATTATGATGTAAACCTGCAAAAATTGGACTTTTTTGAGTTCTATATTCATGAAACAAGAAAAATTAGTACTGAGCATGCAGTTTTAAAGCCCAATTTCTTTCATTTTGCATACACCTTCTATGAATTGCCAATTTCCTTTACAGGCCAGAACGTCTCATGGCATTCTAAAATCATATAAAGGCAATCTTTTTGTCAACCTTATATTCTCCTGGAACATGGACTCTTAAATTTTCACAGCATGGGTTAGAGTTTAATTAGGAGATAGATATATCATTACTCCTCTAATTGTCTCTTCCACATAGCACCATCATTTCTTGTAGTATTCTTATTTGGATTATTGAGACTGCATTTTCTATGTCTGTGGATTTCCATGAATGTGGCTTGATAGATGGAGAACAAAAAAAGTCATATCAAAGCCTGAACTAATGCCTCTTAGTATCAGGTGTTTAATAGATCCATGTGGTAGGAGCTTACCTCTACCTGCTTTTGTCTTTAATCAGAGCAAGAGTCACTTCCAGAGGACATTGCAGTCTCTGGGATCAGATCTGCCTTCTTTGTAACTTACAGTGCTAGGTGTCAACTACCTGTGACCTCTCTCTGTATATTTGGCAGAGAAGCTGTGTGCCCTTGACTTAGTGTTAATGAGAAAAAATGTGGAACTGTAAAAGACTGTGCAGCTAAGACACTACAAAATAAAGAAAGTTAAAACACAGACAGAAATAAAACTGTAGAGACTAAAAGTACTTCAAGACATAAAAGTACTGTCATGAAAGACTGTAAAAGTCCAAGGAAAAAAAAGCAGAATCAGAAGGTAGCAATTCAGCAGAAAAAAGGATCAGATCAGACCTTTTCAAGAAGCACTTGACTGATAACTGTCTGAACAGTAAAATTCACAGGGAGTCTTTGCTGATACTGCATGCTGGATAACCTGGATAGTATTACAATCTAATACTCATGTCTATTAGCCAATATGTATTAGCCAATGTGTTAGCTATGTATTAGCCAATGCATAGTTCTTGTGTACTCTTTAAATGTATGCTGGAAAACTGAGTAGTATATCTATAGTTTCCAATTTCTCTTCACATAGGACACATAGAAGTTAGAAGTTAGAAAACTGGTTAGAAAAGTCAGAAAATTCCATATGTACAATGAGGGTATGCAGGATTGTACAGTGGGTTAGCAGTCTATGACCACTCAGATCTACAGTGATAATTACAAATTCACACAACACGACTGAAGTACTGCTGTTCTTGAGCTTTCAGCATTGTATAAAAAATAGAAAATTATTTTATATGATCAGGTTATATGCCAAACATTTTATATTGACTATTTCCCACAATTTCATGAGCTTTGAGCCTGAAAGTGTAGCTTTGTAGTGGGGTTTGAATTTTTTTTTTAATTTGTTTGTTCTTAATATTAAATTCCTCAAAACAACTATCTGATGGATATTTATTTGACTTTTAAAATAACTTTTAAACTATAGAACACAGATGCAAATTACGTTAACATTTTCTTGTGCTCACGGCTCACAGGTATCAGATGCCAGTTCTGGTAGCATTGCTTAACACTTTTTGTGTGTTTCTCCTAACATCTATCCTCCTAGTAATTTAGATTTTTTTTTTTGTTTTTTTTTAAAATATATATATATGATTTTTTTCCCCCATGTTCTGAAATGGATAGTTCACTTCCTTAATTCCTATTAATATATTTAGAAACTTCTGCTTACTTTTCCAGTTTTGTATTTTGCCTTTAGTTGTATTCTCAGAATATACCCTTTAAAAAACTTGCAGGGAATAGAGAGATCTAAAATAATAAAGGTCAAAGTATGTTAAAAGGATTTCATGCTATTCATCCTTGCAGAAACTGACACTCTAACACTAATTTAGTTTCTTGAGAAAAAGTAGTTACACAATTAATTTGTATATTTGGGTAGGTGGTGGAGTCACCATCCCTGGAGTTTTTTAAAAGGAGACTAGATGAGGCACTTAATGCCATGGTTTAGCTAACTAGAAGGTATTTTCCAACCTGGTTAATTCTATGATTCTGTGATATGGTTTTATTTTGTTATTTTAGTATATATTCTTGTATTTAGAGAAATTGTAAAAATTGTGTTCCCTAATTCAAATATATATTTGAGTATTCTGCATAATGTACCATTAAAAATGAAAAAAACAAAACCAACAGCAAAACACTAATAAAACATAAAGCTGATCTGAATTTTTTGAAATCTTACCAAGATATCATCTCTATGTATTCTTAACATGATTCTGATGAAGGTTCACCCATTTTCTTACAGAAAATGTTGCAAGATGCTGTATTTCTGAAATCATATGCCTTGGATATGTCAGGGCCTATGGAGTGAGAAGTCAGACTGTGCACTTTGAATCATATCTGGGAGCAAAGCAAAAGTCTAAGATGCTTCTGTAATGAACCGGTATTTATTAGATGTAAACTGATATTTCAATTAATTTGTTTTAACCCATAGCTGGAGTTAGTTCCAGCTATTTTTGACACAAGAGTCAAAAAACTCAGAGCTTGTTCACATCTTAAAAGAAAGATTTTAGTACTTGACCGAACTAAGGAAACATTTGTGCCTGTTGCTGTTAACTAAAGCATCTGGGATAATTTAGAACTTTAACATTTTAAAACTACAAAATCAAAGGTGATAGGAATTAGGTTGTTCACTTTTAATTTTTTTTTCCTCTCACAGCTGCTAGGTTACTTCTTATCAGTCTAAGACGTGAGGTTGGGCTATCTGAATTTTTGCCATAGATGAACATGTCAAAAGACATCAAAGACGTGCTATCTTTGAAGACATGTTTTATTAGAAGTAAAACTAATAAATTAGAGTAGATAAGAGAGTTCTTTGAAATTGAATCTATGCCTGCTGAGCTATCAGCACAGCATAAAACCTTGCCTGATGTATTTGCAAGAGAAACTTGTTTCAGATAAGTGCAGATTAACCTCAGAGGAGGCATCCCCCAGTCAGAGCTACTGAAAAGCAGTCTCATCATCATTCTATATTCTATGATTGCAGCCTTTTTTAGCCAAATGTTCTGTATGTTTTAAGTAAGACATCAGGAAAAGAAAAAAGGTTTGATGATATCTACTTACACTGTGATCCTAATATAAAGCACAGAGGTATCAGTGAGTAGCTGAAAGCAGATGAGCCATGTAAACACCATGGCCTGCACCATAGCACAAGGGAACAGGGAGCATACTGTTCCTGCAGAATCACTTTCTGGCCATCCTTCAAATCAGATAGATCTGCTGTTGCTGTTTTATATCACATCATTCTCTTCAATCTCCCTGAAGTTGTGACTTGATGCACAAGGACACACACAAGCAAGCATACTCACATCTAGTATGACGCTATTTGTCAAGTACTTGAACACCATTAGGGCTGCCATAGGTTCATAGAAAGGAACAACACTTGGTATTTAAAATACTGGTACCGGAATGCTAATACTGACTTGAGAAGCAGCTAACTCTTCAGCCCTTTCAGCTTGTCTTCTCATTATCATGGCAATCATCAGGTTCATCCACCAGGCCCACAGACAGTTGGAATCAACTATCATTTCTGCAATTATAAAGTGTGTGTAAGAAGCCAATTCCTAATGCTACGTTTTCTGCACACCTTGGCACAGATGCAAATAAATATGTCAACGTACATGACTAAGTCCTTCAGAACGGGTCCATGTATAAACAAGTGTTACTTTGTGTTAATGACTACAGTGATGACAGAAAGTTACAGCAGTGCACTTGGTATATTTTACTTGGAACGGGATACTACTTGACACAACGTTCCCCAGGCTTCTGGCTTAGCCCTAGCAAAGAGGCAAATACATAGGCCAAGTGAGAATCTGACCTTACATTTTCAAAGGTAATATTACATTCACAATTACGTTGTATGACTGTGACAAGACAAAATAAAATTTTAACTGTACACCCAGCCAGTAAATCTTTCAGTAGCCTGTTTTCTCTAGCAATAACACCTCACCCAAGACATGGCTTGTTCAGAATGAAAAATCATTAAAATGTTCAAAAAGTCACTAATATTCCATGAGCTTTAACCTGTTCATTTTCCTTCTTGGAGTTTCAGAGCCTCTGTAATTTCTTTGAAAGATTCCAGTTATAAACTTGCTCATCCAATCAATGACCGGAAAGTATATAATGTTTTTCAACAAATGATACTATAACACTATCTAAAATCTCTATAATGTTATTTTAGGTTTTAGCCATGAGTATTAAATCTTTTGTGATCAATATTTTCCAGGGAAAACTTGATAAAGCAAGCTGAATGGAAGGGGGGGTGGGGAGGGGGGATGATTTGAGAAGCCATAGCATGCTTGGAAACTTTCAGTGAGCAGAAAAAAGAACTAATTTACTTAGTAGTGTGTCAGAATGAATAGACATCACAGATGATCTTAGATAGAAGAGGAACTTTTATCTGTAAGCAGACTGAAGAGAAACAGAACCAACAAACTTCTAAATTAGAGGACTGCAGCTGGGGAGGAAGAGGAATGTGAGAACCATCTAAGATAATCAATAGTCTTGTGGTTGATGTGGTTGCTTAATTTTAAGAACAGCCAAAATTTATTCTCTACATCAAAATTCAGAAATAGAGTCAATCTGCACCATCAGCATTAATAATATTTTCCAAACCTGTACACAAACAAACGTCTAGCTCCATCAGGCTCCTTCTCATTAACATAGAATACAGATCTTGTTCAGTTTTGAAATGTCTGAAATTATAGCAATTAATTATGTCACGAGGGTGGAACGATCTTGCCATTATTGCTAGCTTTGAAAGGTAATATTAAAATTGTGTGAGCTTCAAGAACATGGCATTTTTAATTCTCACTTCAGCCACCTACTGTGTCTCCTCAAGGCTTCATATAGTCCATTTAACAATGTTGCAGACTACTTTTTCCACACTTAGTAGAATAATTGGCATGTATGTTTTGAAAAGTGATCAGGGGATTGTGGAGGATGGGTAAGAATAACTGTCACCTTTCTTGCTCAATAATTCCATTAGAAGAATTAATTAAAACTTTATTTAATTTCACAGATTTTTTCTTAGCTTCCAAATAAAAATAAAAAGCAGTAAAGGATTTCTATTCCACATTCTTTTGAGAAATGTGAGAATCATAGAATGGTTTAAGTTGGAAAAGACCTCAAAGATCATCCAGTTCCAACTCCCTGTGTCATAGGCAGGGAGACCTCCCACTAGAACAAGTTGCTTAAGGCCTCAACCATCCTGGCCTTGAACACATCCAGAGAGGGAGCAGACACAACCTCCCTGGGCAACCCTGTTCCTGTGTCTCTCCACCCTCACTGTAAATAACTTCCATCTAATATCTAGTTTAAATCTCCCCTATGCCAGTTTAAACCTATTACCCTTCATTCTGTCATTACAAGACCTTGTGAATAGTCTCTCCCCAGCCCTACTGTAGGCCCCCTTCAGACACTGGAAGTCTACTATAAGTTCTCTTCAAAGCCTTCTCTTCTCCAGGCTGAAAAGCCTCAACTCTTTCAGCCTGTCCTCATAGAAGAGGTGCTCCAGCCCTCTGATCATCTTCATGGCCCTCCTCTGGACTCTTTCCAACAGTTCCACATCCTTCTTTGTGTTGGCGGCTCCAGAACTGCACACAGTACTCCAGGTGGGGTCTGACAAGAGCAGAGTAAAGAGGGAGAATCACCTCCCTTGCCCTGCTGGCCAGGCTTCTCTTAATGCAGCCCAGGACAATATTTTCATTGGTTTATGTTTGGCAGTGGTGTTCTTTGTAGAAGAGAGGATGGGGTTTTGTTGTTATTTTTGTGTGTTTATGCATGGCATATTGGTATTATTTGAGGCATAGGAAGTTTCATGTAAACATGAGAAGGAATTTTTTCCCTGTGAGGGTGACAGCACACTGGTGCAGGCTGCCCACGGTGGTTGTGGAGTCTCCCTCTCTGGAGATAATCAAGACCCACATGGATATGTTCCTTTGTGATCTGGTATAGAAGAACTTGCTTTGGCAGGAAGATTGGACTGGATGATCTTTTGAGGTCCCTTCCATGTACCAGATACTCTCTACTGATTCTAATATTTACTTAATTATTCTTAATATTACTGTTTTATTTTTGCAAATACTGGGGAAAACCAAACAACAACAACAAAACTGTCAACAAAGCAAAGCAAAACAGAAGAAGCAAGGAATCAAGAAAGCAAGCAAGCAAGGAAGGAATCCAGATAGAATCAGGAAGGAAGGAAAGGAAGGAAGGAAGGAAGGAAAGGAAGGAAGGAAGGAAGGAAGGAAGGAAGGAAGGAAGGAAGGAAGAAAGAAAGAAAGAAAGAAAGAAAGAAAGAAAGAAAGAAAGAAAGAAAGAAAGAAAGAAAGAAAGAAAGAAAGAAAGAAAGAAAGAAAGAAGAAAGAAAGAAAGAAAGAGAACCTTCTAAAGATACTTCCACTGCCTTAAACAAAAGAAATCCCAGTGTGATTTCAGTAGTAGAATTATAAACCAAGTAGAGAAGGTGTCTATAGGTCACAACCAAGAACACCTTCTAAGGTCCAATTTGATTATTTGATTTTTTAACTTATATTTTACCAAAAGCAGCACAGTGATTTGTATTATGGCATGATTTGCAGGTTATTGTCAGATAATGATGCCATCATACTATGTCCTCTACAAATGAATACAAAAACTTTGTCAGTTCCTCTCAGAACATGTTTCTTGCATGATTTCAAAAAAGGGAGAATAAATTTATAGACATATATGATTTTTATATGCAGATGATATTATAAGTCTTAGTGACACTAGTGACAAGAAACAGTAGCTTTTAAAATTTAATCTTTAACTTCTTCTAAATAAGAGGGGATTGTAAATATGGTGAAATTCAATGTTCATGAGCAAGAGACTTTCACAGATACTATTTTAGAGACCTTTTCTTCTAGGGGCTTTGAAAGGCATCATGCATTCTGTTTTGGGTTTTGGTTGGTTGTTTTTTGTTTTTGTGGTTTTTTTTATATATATATTTTAATATTTCACCAGCAAAAACTATCAATGAATAATAAGGTTTATTACAAGGAGTGGTTTCGCATATTTTTTAAATTCTATTTTTCATTTACTAGTAACTGCTGCCTGCATCATTTTGAAATCTTATTTGCAATGTGCCATATCCTGCAGAGAGCTGTTTCTATCACTCAATATCACAACATAGTTTAATAATAAAAATCAGTGCTCTGAATTAATAAACTGTTAAGAACTTATGTACATATAACAAAGTTTCTTTCAGTCCATGTTTTCTCAGCTAAGAAAAACATTTCAGTAGCATCATAACTATATTTTCCAAACATCTTAGACTGTGGAGGGAAAAACCTGTCCCCTTTTAAGGCACATACAAACACATACACATTATTCTTATTTTTACCTACTCCTATTAGAGTGCTCATTCTGTTCTACTTTTCCAGCTATGACAGAGTCTATCTACAGAGTCTAGCTTTCCTGATAACATGGAAGTAACAATTTGTATGATACAGCAGCTGTGATACACAGGTGCACATGTGCATACCCAGTCTTCTCATTTAGTGTCATCATTCACCATGTATTTTTCTAGACTTCCATATTAATATCCATATTCTCTAAATGTGTTTGTGCATGAACTATCTCCTCTGGCAGGGGAAGAATGACATTGAACACATACAACAATCAGGCTAGGAAAACAAGTCTTAATGAATACAAGGCAGGTTGTCAGTGAAAAGAAAAAAACCCCTCACACTGGGCAAAAGTAATGTAAAAAATGTTCCATGCTTTGCACATATAACGTGTATCTCTTATTTGTGTTTCTCTTTGAATCTTGTTTCAGGGGTACATTGGTAAAGACCTGAAATATGCTAGACTAACTATATACACCATTATCCATCATGTTAAATATTTAAGATAAAACTAACTTCATTAGTTTCAGATCCAAACAAAAATAAATACTCATACATGAACAGTTGTTTCAAAAAGTGGATATAAAGCATATCAGCAGAATGAAGCGATTATTTATATAAAAAGAGAAAAAGCATATGTTTTCTCCAGTAATATCAATATATGTACATATTTTTCAGAGAAAATGAAGCTGCATATTGGATTGTTTGGGGATGAAAGGAGAACATCAGTTGAGGGTGTCACACAATATTTTTCGCTGTATGTATTCTTAATGGACTTTACAACTAATGCAACTGTGTAACAGGAGACTTTGACAGTCAGAGGCTATAACTATCTACTGAATTCTACAAGTACTGAACAACATGGTGCAGTCTATATACTTTATTTTTTTTGTTAGGTACATATTTTTTTTTCCATTCTATAGACAGGACAGGCCCAAGAGCAGCAGTTTAAAATATATACCTCGTGATTTTTTTCACTTCCAGCAGCTGTTTGCGACAGAATGCTCCAGTGAGCCATTTCAGCAATTAGAAATTGCAGCCATCTACTGGTAACTGCCAAAATGTCAGTCACAGACTTTAGAGCTTGGCATCTATTTACGTTATCTCCCTACACACATCCAGGCTTGTACAAGTAGTCGTTGAACACCCCTTGAAGAGAGTGATATCTACAGTGCGATGTCTGGCCCCTTTGAACTTCTGTTATTTCACAACTGTACTTTTTACTTTGTTTTTGTTTATGCATGTTCATACCATTTAAACATTTAAGATATTTCATGTGGTTTATAAAAGTAGAAGAAGAATTTGATAGTATACCCCTTTATGCTCTCTGCCTTTTTTTTTTTTTTAATGGTAGGCACAAGTAGAAATATGAACTGATAAATCTTCCCCTGTGGTTTTAGAACAAATGTACTTGCTGTTTGAAAGAACAAATCAGTGTGGTGGGCTGGTTGCTTGAGACTGTACAGAGTGTGCATAATAAAGCAATATCTAATTTACTTTTATGCCTAAAATACTGACTTCTCCTCTACTGTTCAGATGTTTATTTGCTTTCTATTAGACTTGGTTAATTATCAATCTGAGAGGGTGGGACAATCCTCAATATTATGATCTCCAGCACAATTTCTTTCTGGTTGCTGGGTTACATTGCTTATTACCATGCTAGGATTGAAGAAAGATTCTCTCTGTTGCTTTGGGAATTCCATGTTTTTGTGCTTTAACAAGGAGTAGACTGCTTTGGAGGGGCTCCTAGACAAGGGAAATCTCAAGGGGAGCATGAGAGACAGAGAAAATATTTGGGCCAGGTACAGGATATGAAGGAGTTTTCCTTCCTTAAATCTTTTAATTGAATGACTGTTTTATCTCAACATTAGTCATGGCTGTCTGGGTTATTTCACTACTTCACAGGCAAGATTCGTACCTTCTCTTCTTTTTCACCAGTCCCTGGATGGCAATTTCTTCTGAAGGTTTATGTAAGTGCAGTTTAAACTTTAATGCCCCAGAAATTCTGGTCCTTGAACGATATCTTAGCAGTAGCAGTGCTATTTTCTTTTTGTTGTCTTTCTATCCTTTGATAAGAGGTAATGAGTACCCAGTTTGGGAGCTAAGCAAAGGTGATTAAAAAAAAAAGGCAGCTTTTCAGTGGTAGTTGTATTGGCTCAGTGCTAAATAAGTATGTGTTACTATGCCTTGACAGTAAATTCTGACTTAAGTCATAAGGTACACTAACGGCTCAGTACATTCAACTTTGGTGGAAAGTTCTGTGTAGTTTAACTAACAAGCTAGCTCTTGTCAAAAGAATAATGCTAAGTGAGGCTCAAGACATGGACATGTGCCAGTTTGAAATTTTCATTTCAACTACATGTATGGTGAGTTTTCATGTCTGATAAATCAACAGAGTTCAATGTCTCTAACAGTTGCACCACATCAAGGGAAGGACACTGTGACATAAGTAAGGTGTTTGCTGTGTTGAAGATGTGTGATTAATTATGCGTGTGTTAAGAACAGTATAATTCCATCACTCTGGACAGAAAATCACTCACCTATGATGGAAATCAAATTTTCCAGTGGAAAATTACAGTTTAGTTTTATATGACCAACATTTCCTTTGCCTTCACTGACATGTCCGCATCTATATGAAGGAAGAAAGAAAATACAGTTTTCCAGTTAAAATAAATTTAAATATTTTGTAAGCTGTAATGTTTCTGTAAAAAAGAAAAAAAAAAAGGAAACTGTCCAGATTTATTAAAATTAAGAGTTTGAGAAAAATAGAAGTAAGATGCAAAATATCTTGCTCACAGTTTTATCTTGTCTTCAATACTATTGCACTTAAACACTCTAATTCTATGTATTTACACATCCTTTTTTGAAAGTCTTTTTTTTTTTTTAAACATAAGTCAGAAATATAAGTTTTCAGCTCTTACTGTTGTCATGCTCAGCACTATTCCATTGCTGAAACTTCCCTGTTGAAATAAAATCCAGTTAACTTCTTGCAATGGTACATTGTAGCCATCCCTCTCTTGCTCAAATTATTAATTTTATATATCATATATGGCTACTGAGTGCAGCAGTAGATCTCATAGGACTGCAGAGATCTCACAGGACTGCCTAATGGAAGGAAAATCAAATGTAATTAAATATTGAATGTACCTGTTGCGTTATTTATATAGATGTATCAATTAAGTAGACCAGTAGATCCAAAAGAATATACAATCAATACTCCAGTCCAGAAATTTCATCAACTTCCAGTTCAATTTCTGGGAAAAGAAATAGGTTCCCTGCACAGACTTTCAGAATATGCCTATTCTGCATAATGAAATGCGTAACAGACATAAAAGAATCATTGAATCACAGAATCGTAGAATGTAGTGAGTTGGAAGTGACCTTTAAAGGTGATGTAGTCCAACACTCATGTATTAAGCAGGGATGTCTCCAACTAGATCAGGTTTCTCATAGCCCCATCAAGCCCAGCCTTGAATGTCTCCAAGCATAGGGCCACCCTGAGTAACTTGTCCCAGTGTTTCACCACTCTCATAGTAAAGAACATCTTCCTAAATCTACACTTGTCTTGTTTAAAATCATTGTTCCTTGACTTATTGATACTTGAATTTGTAAACAGTTCCTTGCCAGCTTTCACGTAGGTCCCCTTCAGTTACCAGAAGGCCACTACAAGGCCTATCTGGAGTCTTCTCTTCTCCAGGCTGAAAAGCCTGTCTTCATAGGAGAGGTGCTCCATTCTTCTGATATTTTTTCGTGGTTCTCCCCTGGAGATGCTCCATTGGTACCATGTCCTTCTTGTGCTGGGAGCCCTAGAATTGGATTCAGTACTCTAAGCGTGTTTTCACCATAGCAGAGTATCAGAATCATCACCTGCTGGACAAACTTCTGATGGCTGCAAGTGCACATTGCTGGCTTATGTTCAGGTTTTCATCCACCAGTGCCCTCAAATCCTTTTGCATAGGACTATTGTCTATCACATCTTCCACCAGCCTGTACTGATAATAAGGAATGCCCTGACCTGTGTGCAGGATCTTGCACTTGGCCTTGCTGAGATTCACCTGACCACTATTCTACCTTGTCCAGGTCCCTCTGGATCACATTGTGTCCATCTGGCATACCTACTACATCATTCATCTTGGTGTCATCTGGAAACTTGCTGAGGGTGCAATCTGTCCCACTGATTATATAATTGATGAAGATATTAAACAGCACCAGTCCCACTACAGACTCTTGAGGGACACCACTTATCACTTCTGTCTTTCTGGACTGAGCCATATACACTACCAATGGGATGCAGCCACCCGGTCAATTCCTTATCCATCAAATGGGCGACCCATTGAATCCATATCTCTCCAACTATGAGACAACGATTCTGTGGGACACTGTGTCAAAGACTTTACATAAGTCCAAATAAATGACATGCATTGCTCTTTCCTTGTCCGCTGACACTTACTCCATTGTAAAAAGCCACTAGGTTGATCAGACAGGACTTGTCCTTGGTGAAGCCATGTTGATTGTCTCAATCCACATGCCTGTCTTTCACGTTCCTTAGCATGGATTTTAGGAGGATATGCTCTATCATCTTCCCAGGTACAGATGTGAGTCTGACAAGTTGGTAATTTCCAGAGTCCTCTTTTCTACCATTAAAACAGGGGTATTATTTTCCCTTCTTCCAGTCACCAGGGACTTCATCTGGCTGCCATGACTTTTCAAAAATGCTTAAGAGTGGTTTGTTTGTCATCAACATCAGCTGAGTCCTGGATTCTGGGAAGCATCTCATCAGGTCTCATAGACTTGTGTATGTTCAGGTTCCTCAAGTGGTTACAAACCTTATTGTTACTTACAGTGGGAGAGATTTTATCCCCCTGGTCCCTGTCTTGTGGTCCTTCAACTCAGGAGGCATGTGGAGAGAGGTTGTCAGTGAAGACAAGGGCAAAAATGCTGAGATTGTCAGCCTTCTCCTTGTGTGTTGTTACTAGCAAGCCTCAGTGCCAATACATTTTCAACTTTCCTTTCCTGGTTTACATATCTGTAGAAGTTCTTCTTGTTGTTCTTTGCATCCATTGCCAAGTTCAGCTCCACCTGCACCCTCGTTTTCCTGACCTCATCCCTACAAAGCCAGGCAGCATTCCTATACTCCTTCCAAGACACCTGTCTGCTTGACCAACCTTCACAGTTCCTTCTTGCCTTTTATTTTGACCAGCAGATCTTGACTCAGACATGCTGTTCTCCTCCCTTCCTTGCCTTATGTGATCTTGTGGCCAGGAGGGTAAATGCCATTCTGGAGTGCATTAAAAGAGGTGCGGCTAGTATGTCGAGAGAGGTTCTCCTCCCCCTCTACTTTGCTCTGGTGAGGCCACACCTGGAGTGCTGTGTCCAGTTCTGGGCCTCTCAGTCCAAGGACAGGGAAGTGCTTGAGACAGTCCAGTGCAGAGCCACAAATTTGATTAAGGAAATGGAACCTCTCTCTTATGAGGAGAAGCTAAGGGAAATGGGGCTCTTTAGCTTGGAGAAGAGGAGACAGAAGTGACCTCATAAATGTTTATAAATACGTAAAGGGTGAGTAGAAGAGGATGGAGCCAGTCTCTTCTTGGTGATGTCCAATGACAGGACAAGGGGCAATGGGTGGAAGTTGGGGGATAGAAATTTTCATGTAAACGTGGGGAGGAATTTTTTCACTGTGAGGGTGACAGAACACTAGAGCAGGCTGCCCAGAGTAGTTGTGGAATTTCCCTCTCTGGATATATTCAAGACCCACCTGGATGAATTCCTGTGTCATCTGGTATAGGATATCCTGCTCTGGCAGGGGTGTTGGACTGGATGATCTTCTGAGGTCCATTCCAGCCCCTGACATTCTGTGGTTCAATGATTCTGTGATTTCTTAAACCTGAGGATCAAGAGCTCTTGTGTTCTATAGAGCGTCCTTAATGCATGTCATCTCTGTTCTGCACCCTTGTCCCTGAGGACTGTTTCCCAGGGAGTCCTGTTGACTAATTCCTTGAAGAGCTGGATTTCTGCTTTCCTAAAATTCAGTCCTGACTATATTCTTTGCCTGGTTTAAGTCCCATAGAACTGTGAACTCAACCAGTGCATGACTAGTGGCTGCCTTCAATCTTGACAGCCTTGATGAGCTCACCTGCATTGGTGACCATCAGATGTAGTATTGCATCTGGTATGGGTATCTATTTCTTGTCTTAAGAAATTATCATCAAGGCACTCCTGTTTTGCCTACATCTCTCTGTCACTTTTACAACAGATGTTCAAATTGGCAGAGGGAAGATTTGAACGGGATGTTAGGAAGAAATTCTTCACAGTGAGGGTGGCAAGGCACTGGAACAGGTTGCCCAGGGAGGTTGTGGCTGCTCCCTCCCTGGATGTGTTCAAGGCCAGGCTAGATGAGGTCTTGAGTGACCTGATTTAGTGGGAGGTGTCCCTGCCTATGGCAGGGGGTTGGAACTGGATGATCTTTAAGGTGTCTTCCAACCTAAACCATTCTATGATTCTATGATTCTATGTCAGGGTGGTTGAAATCACCTACCAGGATGACAGCCAGTGAGTGCAATGCCTCCTGTAGCTGGAGTAAGAATATTTAATCAGTAGGCTCCCTTTGATCATGTTACCAAGTACAAGATTCCCTTTGTTGCCACTCTCCAGTCATAGAATTCATCCAACCAACTTTAAACAAGGTCCACTATATCATAGTTTTCCATCACCTTCCAACTCCTTGTCAATAACATTTTCAAATAACTGCTTGAGAAAAATATTATAGCAACAAAGTAATTCCAGCTAAATGTTAGATACTTTTGTTGAACAGTGAAAAAAAAACCCAGACATGTTAACAAATAGTCTGATAGAAAACAAAGCTGACCAGATTTAAGATGCCACAGATGGATTTATTTCATTGTCTGTTATATAACTATAGAATTTGCAGTTAGTCTTTAGATGACACTGTGCTTTCTTTTTCTGATTCCCTCACAAGATACTAGTTCTCATGGTTATATAACTCATTATTTATTTCCCTTGTTCAGAAATTATTTATGCATCCAGTATTTTCTTTTTACAGCAGTTATATTAATATGAACATCTTGCAAATTTAAGATTCAGCTTGCCAGCGGAAGTATGATATCAAGATCTCAAATGATGTTGATGTTTGCCACTGTATAATCAAAGGAGATTATAAAATGGAAAAGGAAATCTCAAGAACCTCATGTCCTGTACTGGGACCTGAGATGGCCTCATTTTTACACTACTTTCTACTGTGAAGATAGAGTAGTACTTTTAGTGATGGTTTAGGGCTATTACACCAAGACATTACATAGAAGCATAATCATAGAGTCATAGAATCATAGACTCTCCATTTCATCTCCACATAGTTACCTGTTAAAATTCAATAAGGGAAGCAATAGTGCTACATGTGAAAGCAGCAAAGATAAAGCATACCACAACTCTATTATAATAGTTTTAAAATATATTTAAAGAGAAACTTTAAAGTAATCAGAAAACAGTCTGTGCATATGAGCCTGACTCAAAACCTGTGCAGTGAACAGGAGAACTTTCCACTACCAGTACTAAATCAAACCTATGTGTGACTCCAATGGTGACAACTGTCACTGGGGTCAATGTAAATATAAGCAGCTATCATTAGAAAGCTTTTCATTCTAAAATTATCAGTGAATTAAATAAAATTTCTGATTATTTACAACCTTTAAGTTCTTGTCAAAGCTTAATAGAGACATGTAGCATGAATATTTACTCTTTGCATATACATTTATCTTCAACTAGAATATTTCTATGTACATTTATAAATGTTATTTTCATCTGAGAGAACTGTCAGGAAGGACTTTGATTTGCTTTTCATGTCTGGATTGCTCACCCTATATTTACATTTAATTTTTCCCAGACATCATTTTTCTTTTGGCTGTTCTCTGCTTCATTTTGTGGTCTCTATCCACTCTGTTGTTTTAGCACTGTACCTAATCCAGGATCTAACTATGCAACACTGACTTGTCAGTCCTCTGGTGGCGTTTACTGTACGTTGTAGATGGAGAAATAAACTATGAAGTCTCTGTTTAAAAGAATATGTGTGTACAGTTGCTGTCATTTTAGTAAGTCTTAAATAAGAAAATACATGTTCACTTCTTAAGAAATATTGATATACAGTTATTGCAATAAAAAATATAAGAGAGAAAAACTTTACATTTTATTTTATTTTATTTTATTTTATTTTTGTATTGTTTTATTTTGTTTTTCTTACTACTATCTCCTGATACACAACTCATTATAATTCCGTTTTTTCGCACTGGATCTGAAGTTTCTTTTGTAGAGTCATAGAATGGTTTAGATTGGCAGGGACCTCAAAGATCACCCAGTTCCAACCCCCCGCCATAGGCAGAAACACCTCCCACTAGATCAAGGTGCTCAAGGCCTGAGCCAGCCTGGCCTTGAACACCTCCAGGGAGAGAGAAGCCACAACCTCCCTGGGCAACCTGTTCCAGTGCCTTGCTACCCTCACTGTGAAGAACTTCCTCCTAACATCCCGTTTAAATCTCCCTTCCACCAGTTTAAAACCATTATCCCTTGTCCTGTCTTTACAAGACCTTGTGAATAGTCCCTCTCCAGCCCTCCTGTAGGCCCCTTTCACATATGAGAAGGATACTATAAGGTCT
>VWZI01020332.1:67507-78609 GCA_013396835.1 Psilopogon haemacephalus | reverse complement strand
TCCTTCCTTCCCTCCTTCCTTCCCTCCTTCCTTCCCTCCTTCCTTCCCTCCTTCCTTCCCTCCTTCCTTCCTTCCTTCCTCACACCCTCACAGTCTGTAAGGATATTACTACATGTCACAGTAGAAAAACCTACACAAGAGTAAGATATTTGTCCTTTGTCACTGCTGGCAGCTTTGCCCAACAGAAAGATTATCTGCCATGTTCCTCTGGGTCTCTTTGGTGGAAGTGGTATGGCCAGGACAGCACTGTAAACAGCAACGTTTTTAACCTACAGAAATCTATTGATTACAGTTTCTTTCTTGTTGGAACAGAAATGCACATTATCAGAGATCAGCCAAAATGTTCTCTTTTTGTCTCTTATTTATGTTGACATGAATTATGCTAATACTTTTTCTATTCCCTTCTGGGCTGAAGAAAAGGGAGAACCTTTTAACCTGCCTGTATAAGGCTTGGATTCCCCTTAGTTTGCAGATGAATGTTTTCTTGACAGTGTATTCTTTGGATTTCTTTTCTTCTATTAATATTCTGCTGTCCCTTTCCACACACCCCCACCCCCCCTTCCCCCGAGATATTAATCTTCATCAGGATGTCCTTGGTGCTGTGTCTTAGGCTCTGGTGCACACCAGAAAGGGACTATGAAAACCCAAGCTTGGTGATACTAGACGGCGTTGAAAAGAGTGGGTGTTCTGTAAGGACTTGGGGTTAGTAAGGCTGCACACTGCCTTAACCTCATGCTTATTTTCATTCACTTTTCATTATTATGTTATTTTGTTGAAGCAATTTCTAGGAAGGTCTTGGCTAAGTTTGTACTTGTTTTGATGAAAGAAAATTTTAAATTACTATCACTTTCTCCCTTTTTGATTTTACACAGCAATATTATCTAGGTAAATTGATGAAGTTACAGCAAATGTCTTAATTTATGTTTTGATCTGAATAATACTGAACAAGTACAACCTGTTTCTTTATTATTCTTGGTAAAAAAAAGTTTCTTCTAAAAAAAAAAAAAGCCCTAAAAATATAAATATACCAACACATTTTGCAGTTTCTCATGAGAGGTGTTCAAACAGACTTCAGCCAAGATTGTTGTGATCAAATATTGTATTGCTCGCCAAATCAGCTGTTGTAGAATCCCAAGGCATATATTTAGAGTTGTTCTTTGCATCCAAATTATACTACCTGTAGCCTCAAAAACCTGAAATATTGCAGGAACGGCCACCATCCAGATCCTGGGTGTGCAGAGAAAGCCTTAATCCTCCTCAGATGGTACAGAAGGGCAACTCCTCATAAACAACACCACCTTTATATTTGTCATCCACTGTCCTCTACTAGCTCATGCAGCAAGGCCAAGTTATTCTTACTTGTTAAGCTTATCCACAGAGGCAACATGAGTGTGACACGGCTTGATACTTCTTCATGTAAGTATGTCATGACATAATGGTACTACAGTAGCCTAGGAACAGAGAGAAAGGGACATTCCTGTGATGACTTCTGAGTTAGTACAGACTTTATGGACCTGTGAGATTATGGGAAGTTTTGTTTCTTGCAGAGATCTAAGCTGCTTTCTCACAATGGTCATCTTTATGTCTTCCCCATATTACAGAGTAGAGGCCATCCAGATGTGTTCTAAGCCCATGTCCCAGACATATTGGGAAATGTTAAACTGCAGTGTCCAACACTCTGTGCATCTATAGGATTTGCCAGCTAAAGGCCTTTGAGGTAAAAATGTCCTTCTTTTCACCATTCAGTAGAATATTAGTTTAACCTGCTTTTAGGTGTGATGTAAGACCCAAGGGTTCTTGTCCTTCACAGAAAACAAATAAAGATAAATTATTCTGAATGCAATGGCTTAGCCAGTCTCAAGTGTTCTCATTGCTAGGACACAGCCCAGCAAGCCAGGTGTCTGCTGAGCAGGTTTGCTGATGACACCAATTGCTGCTGAGCAAGTTTGCTGATGACACCAAACTGGGAGGCTTGGCTAATACAGCTGAAGGCTGTGTGGCTATCCAGCGAGACCTGGACAGACAGGAGAGCTGGGCACAGAGGAACCAGATGAAGTTCAGCAAGGACAAGTGCAGAGTCTTGCACTTGGGGAGGCATAATAAACCACACCAGTACAGGCTGGGAGGTGATCCGCTGGAGAGCAGCCCTGTGGAGAGGGACCTGGGACTCCTGGTGCATAACAAGTTAACTATGGGACAGCAATGCGTCCTTGTGACCGAAAATGCCAATGGGATCCTTGGGTGTATCAAGAAGAATGTGTCCAGCAGATCCAGGGTAGTTCTCCTCTCCCTCTACTTTGCCCTGGCAAGATCCCATCTTGAATACTGTATTCAGCCTTGGGCTCCCCAGTTTAAGAGGGACAGGGATCTGCTGGAGAGGATCCAGCAAAGGGCTATGAGGATAATGAGGGGATTGGACAGCATGACTTATGAGGAGAGACTGAGTGACCTGGGGCTTTTTAGTCTGGAAAAGAGAAGACTGAGAGGGGATTTGATAAATGTCTATAAATATCTGAGCGCTTGTCAGCTGGTGGAGTGGGACAGGCTGTTCTCTCTTCCTCCATGTGATAGGACAAGGAGCAATGGACGGAAGCTGCAGCACAAGAGGTTCCACCTCAACACAAGGGGAAACTTCTTTACTGTAAGGGTTATAGAGCAGTGGAACAGGGTCCCCAGAGAGGCTGTGGAGTCTCCTTCTCTGGAGACTTTCAAGGCCTGTCTGGAGGTGTTCCTCAGTGATCTGTTCTAGATCCTGCCCTGACAGGGGAGTTGGATTCAGTGATCTCCCTGGGCCCCTTCCAGCCCCTAACATCCTGTGTAATCCTGTGTACAAGTGTTCAGTGATGGGCAGACTTTGAACACGTGCAGGTCTGAGTGAACAGAATAACTCAGAGGTCTTTTTTTCCTCACTGTTCTTGCAGGAAAGCAATGCAGACAAAGAAGAACAAGCACTCATTACCTGCTCTTCCAGTGGCATTTTGCAAGAAGGCAGTTTCCTTTGGTGTCATTGACTCAACATAGATTTGCTACCACCTCTGAGACACGGGGTGAAAAGCAGCATGTGGAAACAGGAAGACTTACACATGAGTTAATGCTTCTTGAGAAGGCACTTCTTCCTGCATGTTTACATCCATAACACATGTTTCAGTAGCACAAATATTAATTTATGTGGCTCAACTTTTGGATTCCATGATCTTCTTCATTCACATTTGTTTCCATCTTTCATGTTATTAATGTGCTTCCACTTCATTAACAAATGCTTAATCCTTTGTGTTTACATCAGTTTTTTTTTTTGTTTTTTTTTTTAATTTTTACTCTTGGACTTCTTTCCTAAGTTATTCTTCCAGGAGATCAGGCAAGTTTTCGGACATGGCTTATAATGTTATTTTCTGCGTGTAAATCAAAACAGAACTGTCCTAGTGAAACTCTACCTTCTAATAAAGAAACAAGACTTCAATTTAATTCTGTTTGTAATAAACTCTAAAATTTATTGTTTTCACATGAGCAAGGTTTCTTCTCCAGTGTTTCTCATGTACCTGGGGCAAGAGATGCTCTCGCAGTGTCTGCCTCAGACCTTTGGTCATTAACTTCCAATGTCACCCAGGTAACTATTATCACAGGCTGGAAATCACTCATGAATCATGACGTCAGCACTTTTCTAGGACCTCAGATCTCCTCTGACCTTAAGCACTCTCTTCAATGCCATTAAATAAATTAAATGTTTAAATTATCTATATTAGCTTTAATTATATAATTATAGAGTCAATGAGAAATAAATCTATAAAGGGGAAAGTCGAATCTAGAAGAAATCTTGTCCTCACTTCAGAGTGGGTGAACATGCCAGTGAAAATGATACAGATTCCAGCTTCTGTAGGAAAGGCAGCTTATTTCAAGCTTTCCTCAGCTATAGTAACATAATAGAAAAAAAAAAATCAAACTCTGTAATTCAGGGAAAATATCTTTGTGTGTTATTTCAGTGTTTTACAGCTATATTCAGGAGAAGAGAGCAGCTTTCCAGGCATGTCTTGAGACAGATTCACATAAGACTGTGGGCAGAGGGTAGGTGAGGTGAATAACAAACAGGAAAATTTTAGTGCTAGTAAAAATTTCTTAAAATATATATGAACTGTTTTCAGTGTGTATGATGTAATTGGAAGTTTGCTCTAATTAAATTTAATTACATTTAATTAACTTGGCTTTAACATAGTTTATCTGTGTCCTTTTAGAATGTCAACAGCAGTCCCATGTGTCTCTTATTTAACTGTAAACTTTCCCCATGATTGAAAGCAATTGGGAATATGAGGTTATCCAGTCTCCTAGTGCCTTAGCATTAACTTTTAAGAGATTGAATGTGGACTCAAGAGTAAACTTGTATCCTTCTGTATGGGGCTATGGGAGCAGGTGCATTCAGGGAGCAATGAGGAAATTTAGCTTAAGAAAAGGCAGTTTACAGCAGGTAGCAGAAACTTAGACGTTTGAAATTTCCCCTCTATTGTTCACGGCCACCTTGCAGGATGGTAGGAGCTGTCAGAGCTCTGTCTCACCAGCTAGGCTGTGAAGTAAAGGAGAGTAGGTGAGAGTGACATGCTTTGTGAAAGCTGGTGGCCATAGCTCTGTAGTTCCCAGATGGTTCTTCGGTTCTTTCCTGCTATGCCAGAGACTTAGTGCAGCTTCCCTCCATGTCTGAGTGGTTAATAAAGTTGATTTGCACTGTTTGTTTCTGCCAGGAGTCCGTCAGGCATATTTTATTTTGCCTCTGGTAAGTTCCCAATTTGTTAGTCTGTTGTCTGCTTCCCCAAACTCATCAATTCTGTAAAAAGAAAAGTATCATTACAACATACAGCCAAATTGCCCATTCACAGAGGAAAGAATTGTATTTATTATTAGCACCTACTAACAGTTAACTCTGTTTCTGCTGACATTATCTTTTTTTTTTTTTTTGTAAAATATACATGGAAGATGTGTAAAATTCAACTAATTCTGATTTCAATGGTTTTGATTAGAAGTCATTGTGGACTGCCATAGCTGGGTTTGCCAGTCAGATTAACCAGAAATTGTGTTAGGGAAGTAAGAAGGCCTCCTTCCCTTCCTCATGAAGTCTTTTCACCATTAGTTAAAATTTCTTACGAATGGGTTTCCTGCCTTCCCTTAGCTCTCTTGCAGATTTTTGCCAATGGTCCTCCCTAGCTGTGTGCTCCCACCCTCCAAGAAGAGTGGAAAAAACATCTTCCACAGAGAAAGAAGGGAGAAAAGTTACTTTTTGAATCTGCAAAACTAACAATTGCCGTTGTCAAGACATCCAGTAGCAGCAGGGGAAAAGAAACTCTACCACTCTACTACCACCTGGGACTCCTGAGAATAAGGATCAAATTTTTATAAAGATACACTGTTGTTGCATTACATGGCTGAAAAACAAATTTCAGGGAAGCTGAGTTATGAATTGATCCTCATTGATTAAATTCTTATTTCAGTGTGCTGCAATAATATGGAAGATCTGATGGACCCTGTTGTATGACAGTGCCACGTAAATCCAAGAATTTGTGTCAGCACTTTATAGAGCACCTTGGAAGTATCCTATTTTGGGCTTTCTTTCGTATAGTGAGGGGCCAAAAGCTGAGCACTCTGTATTCAAGATGTGGTCTCACAAGAGCTGAGCACAGGGAAATGATCACCTGCTAGCCACAATATTTCTGATACAGAGCAGGATGCTGTTTGCCTTCTTGTCCACCTGAGCATACTGTTGCCTCACATTCATCTGCCTATCAATCAACATCTCTTAGTCTCTCTCTGCTTGGAAGTTTTCCAGACACTCTTCCCTAAGCCTGTAGTACTGCATGGGCTTGTTGTGACCCAAGTGTAAGACCTGACACTTGGCTTTGTTAAACATCGTACAGTTGCCTTGGCCCATTGATTTGGTTTGTCCAGGTCCCTCTGTAGAGCCTTCATGCCCTCAAGCAGATCAACGCTCCAGCCCAGTTTAGTGTTGTCTGCAAATGTGCTGAGGGTGCACTAAATCACTTTATCCAAATAATTGATAAAGACATTAAAGAGAACTGGCCCAGTACTGAATCCTAAATAAATCTACCTGTGACTGGATGTCAGATGGATTTAACAGCATTCACCACTATTCATAGAACCATAGAATCATGGAAAGATTGGAAGAGACCTCAAAGATCATCCAGTTCCAACCCCCCACCATGGGCAGGGACACCTCCCACTAGAACAGGTCGCTCAAGACCTCATCGAGCCTGGCCTTGAACACATCCAGGGAGGGAGCAGACACAACCTCCCTGGGCAACCTGTTCCAGTGCCTCACCACCCTAACTGTGAAGAATTTCTTCCTAACATTCCGTTCAAATCTCCCCTCCGCCAATTTGAACCCATTCCGCCTTGTCCTGTCATTACAAGACAAGATTCTTTCAACAAACATTAGTTGAATCTCCTAGTCTTGCTGCTTGTTATATCAACCGCTTTGCCCTATCCTGGGTGCTAATACAGGCTGTGCTGATTTAAGGCAGCCTGCTCTCACAAGCCCCCCACACATGGGAGGGAAAGCAACACAAAAAGACCTATGGTTGAGATAAAGTACTTAATGAAAATGATGCAATGTACAGTTACCGTAGCTATTTTGCAGAAAAGCAAGAGCATAAGCAGCAGCAGAAGCCAGCTATAAAAGAACCTCCCACTTCCCAGGCCCAGCAGGAAAGACTGACACCCAAACCCAGAAACTGGAAGCAGCACATGGAAGCAGGAAGCCTCTCATATTACAAAGCCAGCATTTTGTTTTAAAGCTGGCATGACATCAGCATGTTGTTGAACACTTGCCAGCAGGTCTGACTGGCTAACATATGACAACTGTGTAATTCCTGGAGACTCTGCTTCTGGTTTTGTATAGCTTCTTGAACACTGGAGTTCTGCTTTATTATTTTTTTTTCCTGAAGCTATGTTATTACAAGGGGTACAGATACTCCATTATGACAAGGACTAGATATCAACTACAGTAAATATATTCAAACAAAAAATGACTGAAAGCAGAATGAAAATGATATCCTAGAAATCTGAAGAAGTTCACTAAACTTAATCAACAGTGGATGATTAAATTGTATTTTTAGAAAACTAAAGGTGTATTTCCCACAGTTGTTTTTGAGGGTACTTTACAATCTTCTGTAGGAAAAACGGCAAGACTTCATTAAAATAAAAACTGATTCTAATTTTAATGGGAAAAATGTTGATTCTGTTGCAATAGTTTAACAAAAAGGCAAACAAAACAGGGACACAAGATAAATACAGCAATGCTGTCATCAACCTCTCGTAGGCTCAAAGGCTCTATGATTAACATAGCTTATCAAGAAAATGTCAATTTCATATGAACCATGAGTAGTTTCTTACTTAAAAAACGATGGACTTGGAAGAACTCCATCAGTGTTCTTTTCTTACACATTTAGCAGTGTACCGGTTATCAGCAATCAGAATCATAGAATCATAGAATCATAGAATGGTCTAGGTTGGAAGAGACCTCAAAGATCATCCAGTTCCAACCCCCCACCATGGGCAGGGACACCTCCCACTAGAACAGGTCGCTCAAGACCTCATCGAGCCTGGCCTTGAACACATCCAGGGAGGGAGCAGACATAACCTCCCTGGGCAACCTGTTCCAGTGCCTCACCACCCTCACTGTGAAGAATTTCTTCCTAACATCCCGTTCAAATCTCCCCTCCGCCAATTTGAACCCATTCCGCCTTGTCCTGTCATTACAAGACCTTGTGAACAGTCCCTCCCCAGCCCTCCTGTAGGCCCCCCTCAGATACTGGTAGGCTGCTATAAGGTCTCCTGGAAGCCTTCTCTTCTCCAGGCTGAAAAGCCCCAACTCTCTCAGCCTGTCCTCATAGCAGAGGTGCTCCAGCCCTCTGATCATCTTTGTGGCCCTCCTCTGAACTCTCTCCAACAGTTCCATGTCCTTCTTGTGCTGGGGGCTCCAGAATTGCACACAGTATTCTAGGTGGGGTCTGACAAGAGCAGAGTAAAGGGGGAGAATCACCTCCCTTGCCCTGCTATTTGCTACACATTTCCATGTTTGGTGGTGGTGAAATCATCAGTCAAGAGAAAGATTGCTTTAGTTCTGGAAAAATTACTTGACATGCAATTTTGTGTGTTTGTGTGTGTGTTTGTGTTGAATTTCAGTGGTTTTGTTGGAAGCAAAACTGTTTGCAGTCCTGGGGAGGTTCAGTTTGTAAGTTAAAGTAACTTCAGAACAGCTCTAACTTGTAAAATTCCTCACTTAACCAGTCAGTAAAGGCCTTCCTGGTGTTGGCATCTTCACAGAAAGTAGGTTTTTGCAACTTGGGTTGGCTTTTCATAATAACTTTATTAATGAATTACACTCAAATAAAAAAAAAAAAAGGACTAATTTTTTTTAAAAAAAAAAGCAAGGACTAGTAAACTGGTTTTGTTTAATACATAAAATTGAAGATGTTTTTATTTATAATAATGCAGAAGGTCACAATAACTCTGTCAAGTGAGAAGGCTTGAATTCTAATTAAAAAAATTCCTCACCTCACAATCTAAATATATCAGTTTGGACATGTCATCAGTGTGCTACATTGCTGTTCAGTTGCCAGATGTCCCACCTGTTCCCTAGGGTTGGGCTCTCTGGCATTAATACGTCCTCCACAGTACAAAACACCTGGGGGATCCCATGATACACTGCCTCCCTTTGCTTGGAAGAGGGCTCCTGGTGCATCATTTTCCATGTGAGGATGGGTGTATAATGGGAAGCACAGACAGCAAACTTCCACATAGCATAAAATAATTGTGGTGATGTCAGCTGGACTAATTTGGTTTTCTGATCAAAGTCTTGTATTTCACTGTTCTCCAGAACTGAAACATTGATCTGCTCTAGCAAACACAAAAGCTTTTGCTTAATTATCAGGAATGGATGTCTTACCTTTATGTTATTCCTTAAAATAACATACTGATTATAGTAAAAGCTGGATAAGCCTAACTTCTAGATTGTATTTTGGATGGTATCTTTAATACAGCCATAGAGTATAAGAATTTCTTCCAGGTCTTTAATTTTGACAAGCTCCTTCATAACTCCACTGCTACAGACACACAGACAGTATTTCTGAATCCTTCTATATTTTTTTCTCTTTTCTGTTTCTTGGGGATGCTTGCTAGCCACAGTTTAATACATAAAAATACAGTAGCTACCCATTTTCTTTTGCTCTTATAACTTTGTTAACACTTGCTTCATAAAACAGGCAGATTATGTTGCCTGAATTTGGAATTAACAACCCAGATAGCATGTAGAGTATGGAGGTACTGGAGAGTGAGGAAAGGGGAATGTAAGGAAGAACAGTGGCAAATCTAGCAAACACAGTTGTAGGACAGTTGAGAGTTTGACAACAAAAAGAACAGGACTAGAAGAGCTCAATATGTTGAAGGAAGGCCTTTGAAAAAAAAAATTATTGCAATAGACTATATTTTTTTCCCATTAAAACTAAAATCAGCTTTTGTTTTAACAAAGGACAGAAAGAGTGACCTGGTCTAGTGGGGATGTTCCTGCTGACTGCAGGGGGGCCAGACTAGATGAACCTTTCTGGCCTGGACCATTCTATGATTTTATGATTGACAATGTGCACATATCAAAATTCCTTTAGGAAAACCACTTTGGTTTACTTCTTTTTCCCTTTCCTAAACTACGCAAGCCTGCATATTTCCAGTTTCAAAAGTGGAAAAATGTGGCTGGCTGACAAAGAAATGCTGGAAGGTCTTTGACACAGCCAATATTGATTTCGGTTAATAGCTGCTGCTGCAGAAGTGCACCATTCAACCAATCTAAAATTGAATTCAGCCTCCAAAAGGCCACTTTCTCATTTCAAAAAGAACACCTGAACAAGTTATGATTTCTATCATCATGTCGTCTATGAATATAAAGCAGTCCAGAGAAATGCTGATATGAAATTGTGTATCTAATGAATCTTCTGAGGAAGTAAGGAGGAAAAAGTAGTTGTGAATGATTTTGGATATATTAACTTTAGAATTCTTTGTATCACAGAGCTTAAAAAAGATTATATTGAAAAGACAAGCTGCCACTCACACACTCTTTCTGAAGCAGTCAGGAAGATTTAGAAATCCTAGACTGGATATAAAAAAAAATTGAATAATTTACAAGTCTATCTGCTTTTGAAAACCCTGGTTAAAGTGTGTTCTTAAAAGTGAATTATCTTCTCCAATACAATAGCATTTTTATAAAACCCTATTGACAAAGCTACAATGTTCTACCCATGGTTAATGTAACACTGTATACTAAGAAAGAACCCTTAAATTCACAGTAAGTGCTTACTGTATCATTTTCCCTTGTGAAGATGCAAACTGTCCTGCTGGTAATCAAAACCCCCTTCGGAATCTTGAAGATTTTGTCTTCATTTTCTCCAGAAACTCTCGGTTTTATTGGACCCTGGATGTCTAGCTTATTGTTTCAATGTTTAATTTATTTTCATATGTGAGTGGAAAAAAAGAGTGAAGTGCCCTTGTGCTGAGATGCTTTGTGGGATTGTACCACGTCATATCCACATGATACAGACTGTAATGCAGTAATGTCAGCTGACTGTCCCTGCCTCTTCATAAGCTTCCTTGGAGGGTTAAAAGGGCATGAACCGCAAATGCAGAGAACTCTGATTACAGTGATGGGGGCCCTGGCAAAGTCCTAAAACCCTCAGTTGAAAAATACATGCAGACTGAATTATGTATTTCTGTACTGAGCCATTGTGTTATCGAGTCTTACGAACATGAAGTCAGACGTGCATGGAAATGTTTACCACTGGTTAATGGCAAACAAATCTTCTGTGGTTTGTTTATGTCATATTTGTACCCACTACAGTATATACCAGAGTGGCACATGCTCATTTCTAAAGAGAAAGACGCAAGAAGACCAGCAAACCTGTGTCTATTCAACACTGGTCAGTAATGACCACTGGTCAGACTTCTACAGAAAATGCACCACAGAATAGAATAGAATAGAATAGAATAGAATAGAATAGAATAGAATAGAATAGAATAGAATAGAATAGAATAGAATAGAATAGAATAGAATAGAATAG
>VWZI01020332.1:44589-67380 GCA_013396835.1 Psilopogon haemacephalus | reverse complement strand
CAACCTCCCTTTAGGTTGTTGTAGACAGCAATGAGGTCACCACTAAGCAACTTAACAGTCCATCAGTCAAAAACTCCAAAAAATTACTGAAGGCCCAGATAGACTAAACCAGAAACCTGAAGAGAAAAGGAGGAGCATTTCTGAAGTTAATTTACTTAACTACTATGTTTTGCTCTGCTGCAATATTCTTTATGACTTTGATTAGGAAGCTGCACAGACGAGTTGGGGAGGAGTACAGGATGGTACCTGTCTGCTTAATTCAATTAATACTTTTCTTAATATTCTCTTAAACTTCTTTGTCTTTCAAAAATTGATTGATTTACACTTTTACAGAAGAGATGGCAATTAGTCTATATGGTTCACAGACTGAAAGTAAGAAGTAAAAATACCATTAGGATTTACACTTCAGAAATTATGTTGGCTACTGTCTTAGTAATATTTAGTTTATTTTTTGGAGAAAAGACCTGTGCTAGAAGAGGAATCATGAGAAAAGAAGTATCCTTAACTTAGAAGGCATTTCAGTTTAAATATTAAGAAGAAAGTATAAATGCAAAGAAGAGTATTGAACATAAAATACTCAATACTTCATTCACTCTTCATCAGTGGATGAAGATGGGCTAATTTGCCATTAGCAGAAATGTTTGTGACTGGATTTGACAACTATTGGAATATGAAGAAACCTGGGTTTGCTACAGACCAAGAAGGCAGACTGCCTGACTTTTCTTAAAGTTAGTATCTAAATATTTCTGAAGATGTAGGTAAGGCTCTGTAATAAGGAACTCATTTGGGTGGCTTTGGCAAAAAGATTGTTCATTAATGTTATTGATGTACACTGGAAGACATCTGATGTGAAGTTCATAATTGAAATGTTACAAACACTTCAGCATATGGATCCTTCACATTCACTTAATTGCCAGTTTAGTAATAATTTTATGTAATGAGGAATTATTAATAATACGTGAAATACTAAATTGACGTAATCACCGAAAAACGTAATATGACAACCACTGTGCAAAGGACGTTATAATCCCAGGTGTCTTTTTTGTATTTTAAACAAGGAATGTAACTGGCCAAATTAATCTTTCACTACTATTGACTCATTAAAGTGTTAATATTTTTTTATATAATTGTGCTTAAAGGTAAAGCTATTAATCAGATATTCTTTTTCGTCATTCTTAATGGACCTTATTAGTACCCAGTTCTGACAAAAAACTTGACAAATTATTATTAACAAACTACCTTACAATTCCGTGGCACAAGTCTCATGGTGAAATAAATTTCAACATGCAGTTTTTTCAATTATGTAGGCAGATACCAATACTCCGTTTGGATAGGTGAGAAAATGGGACCAAATTTGTCTCTTTCCTGGTTGCAGTTTAATCATTGTGGAAGATTGTGGTATTGGGACAAGAGATCTTTTATCTCCAGCACACCAATAAAAATCTTCCCTAAGTTTGCAATTACTGAAAGTCAATAGCCTATTGGTATGAGAAATGTACTCTTCAAGAACAAACGTCCACAACACAGTTATCACCCCTATTGCCACACAGAACAGATTGAGTGGGCATGGAGAATGTCAGGCACTTCCCCAGGTAATCCTTGTCACAGTAGGATCGGTGCACACTGATGTGGGGACCAGTGAAGTGTGCAAGGCCGCTCATTCTCTGGAAGCCTTGTCTAGTCTATGGCTTCATTTTCCTGAGTCATTATTCTGACACATCTCATGGGCAACATCTTCAGTGAGAGAAAAGACCCAGTATGAGCTTTTACTTATACTGGTATAAATCAAGAGAAACCCTACTACAGTCAATGACTTTCCACACAAAATCATAAAAGCAAGAGGTAAAGTGAAGCTATTAATGAACAGCAAAACAGAAAACAAAGTCTTCAATTCCATTTTACTTCACTTT
The DNA here is from genome assembly GCA_013396835.1 of Psilopogon haemacephalus. Lineage (NCBI taxonomy): Eukaryota > Metazoa > Chordata > Aves > Piciformes > Megalaimidae > Psilopogon > Psilopogon haemacephalus. The sequence continues at coordinate 65,470 of VWZI01020332.1, read as the reverse complement.
GAGTTTAAGTGAGAGACACAGAAACCGAAGTTCTCTGGTTCATCTGTCCTGGGAGCTGGAATTGTGAGACTTACACTTTGGCATGTAAATGCCTTGTGTGGCACATGTCCAGTTTAAAAATAATATACACAAGTGACCTAATACAAAATTACTGTGTATGCTTTTAGCTCTTATGTGTGTTTTTCATAAAATTAACATCAGTGATAACCTCTGATCATAAGTGATCATAAGTGTATTTACTGGAAGAAGTCACTTTCCAAACATAATTTACAGAAATAAGTAGACAGGCATAAAAATGTAAATTAGAAGTCAATTTTTGAAGAATCACAGAATCACAGAACTTTATAGAGGTTGGAAGGGACCTCTAGAGATCAAGTTCAACCTCCCTGTCAAGGTAGGATCACCTAGGCTAGTTTGCTCAGAAATGCATTCAGGAGGGTTTGGAACGTCTCCAGAGAAGGAGAATCCACAAACTCTCTGAGCAGCCTGTTCCAGTCCTCTGTCACCCTCACTGTGACAGAAGACACCTTCTTTGTTCCAATTTGTAGCCATTGTCCCTTGTCTTATTGCTGCTGATCACCCAAAAGAGATTGGCCCTGTTCACTTGACACTCACTCCTTAGACATTTGTATGCATTGATCCAATCTCCTCTCAATCTTCTCCAGACTAAATAGCCTCAGGTTTCTTAGGCTTTCTTCGTAGAGGAGATGCTCAAGTTCCCCCAGTTATCCTTTTAGGTCTCTTCTGGACTCCTTCCAGCAGATCCCTGTCTCTCTTAAACTGGGGAGCTCAAAACTGAACACATTATTCCAGGTGTGGTCATACTAGGTCAGAGTAGAGGGGGAGAAGAACCTCCCTAGACCTGCTGGACACACTTCTCCTGATGCACCCCAGAATACCATTGGCTCTCTTGGCCACAAGGGTATGTTGCTGGCCCGTGAAGAACTTGCTGCCCACCCGAACTCCAAGGTCTTTCTCCACCAAACTGCTTTCAAGTAGCCCCCAACCTGTACTGGTGCCTGTTGTTATTCCTTCCCAGAGGCAGGACCCTGCCCCTGTCCTTACTGAATTTCAGGAGGTTTGCCTTCACCCAGCTCTCCAGCCTGTCCAGATCTTGTTGGATGGCAGGACAGCCTGATGGGTGTCAGCCACCCCCAACCAGTTTTGTATCATCAGTGAACTTGCTGAGAGTACACTCAATGCCCTCATCCAGGTCATTGATAAAGATACTGAACAAAAATGGACCCAGTACTGATCTCTGGGGAACACCTCTGGCTACAGGCCTTCAACATGACCCTGTGCAGTGATAGCAACCCTCTGAACTCTGTTGCTGAGACAGATTTTCATCCACCTCACAGAACAACTGTCTGTGCTACATTTCCTGAGCTTTTCTATGAGGATGTTATAGAAGACTATCAAAATTCTTGCTGTGACATCCATAGCTCTTCCTTCATGTGCCCATTTGGTCATGGTATCATAGAAAGCTATCAGGTTAGTCAAGCAAGATCTCCCCTTGGTAAATTCATGTTGGCTACTCCTGATATCTTTTTTTTCTTCCATGTAGTTAGAGATGGTCTCCAGAATGAGCTACTCCATCACATTTCCAGGGTTAGATGAGAGACTGGCTGGTCTGTAGTTGCCTAGGTCTTCCTTCTCGCCTTTTTTGAAGACTGGAGAGACACTGGCTTTCTTCCAGTCATCAGGCACTTCTCCTGTTCTCTATTATTTTTCAAAAATTATGGAGTGAGGCTCAGCCACAATATCAGCAGTTCTCTCAGCACTTGTGGATGCAACCCATCGGGGCCTGTGGATTTTGTTTGAGTTTCAGGTGGACACTGCTCTGAAAAGTTAATATCCGCTTAATACCATAGGAATGGTTACCCTGGCTAATCAGCGAGTCTTCGTGGGGCAACAGCTGTACACATAAACTCTCAGCCTGGAGAAGAGAAGGCTTTGAGAAGACCTTATAGTAGTAGTATATTTAACTATATATCAAATATATTTAAATCAAATCTTATAATAAAATATGAGGTTCGGTACTTCCACTACCTTTAAAAGTACTAAATCATGGGATACGAAGAGTCGCTTTCTGATTTTTGCTTTGGAAGAGTCCATCCAGGAATTGCATGAACTATATCAGCAGCAGACAGGACACAGCCTTTAGAGAGATCATGCACATATGTTTCACATGGGAGATAGAATAAGTTATTTGTACACCACATTACAACAAACTAAAAAAAAAAAAAAAAAAAAAAAAAAAAAACCANACAAAAAAAAAAAAAAACTCAGGCTAAGTAAAAAGTCTGTGCCTGTTGAGTGATGCGATTTCAATGTTAGTATGTACGCTATGATTTGATGAATTGTGATAATTACCGTGTGCATTGTGCTCTTCCCTTCGTGTTTTCACATTTGCAGATATTTCTGTGAGGCTTAGTAATGCTTTGTGTTTTAACCAATTTAATACTTCTTTTCTTAAGGTATTTAGAAGCATTTGTTTATATAAAGAAATTGCTGTTGATCAGGCAAAGAAGATCTGTTTTAATATTTTAGAAATCGGCAAATCGTACTGAAGAAAAACAAAGCATTATATATTCTGAGAAATGGTATAACGGAGTATCTTATTTCTTGTAAAACATACTAAGTAATAAGAATCATTTTAGGCAAATGTTTATTTTATATTTGATCTCTAAGCAAGAAAGAGTTTCATTCATCTTCATTTTTGCATTTTTAAAGTCCACATATTTTAGTTCACACTGGAGCAGAAAGCTGAATGTTAATATTTTTTTTTCTATATTGTATTCAGTGAAAGATAATGGATTTTTCTCATTTATTTTTATTTTGTTTGCTTTTTCTTCTGTATATAGCCAGGGGATCATGATAGGCAGAAAGATGAGAAGCCCCTTGTCTTATCAGCTACATCAAAAGTATCAGTAGGACATGGCAGTAACTTTCCTTCTTCCTTTGTGGAAGAGGACAGAATTATAGAATCATAGAATGGTTTAGGTTGGAAGGGACCTTAAAGATCATCCAGTTTCAACCCCCTGCCATAGGCAGGGACACCTCTCACTAGAACAGGTCACTCAAGGTCTCGCCTAACCTGGCCTTGAACACATCCAGGGAGGGAGTAGCCACAGCCTCGCTCAGCAACCTGTTCCAGTGTCTCGCCACCCTCACTGTAAAGAACTTCCTCCTAACATCCCGTTCAAATCTCCCCTCTGCCAGTTTAAACCCATTCCCCCTCATCCTGTCATTACAAGACCTTGTCAATAGACTCTCCCCAGCCCTCCTGTAGGCCCCCTTCGCATACTGGAAGGCTGCTATAAGGTCTCCTTGAAGCCTTCNATGCACACTGCTGGCTCATGTTGAGCTTTTCATCAACCCAGACCCTCAGGTCCTTTTCCTCAGAGCTGCTCTCCAGACATTTGCCACCCAGCCTGGATTTGTGCTTGGGATTGCACCAACCCAGGTGCAGGACCTTACGCTTGGCCTTGTTGAATGTCGTAAGTTTGGCCTGGGCCCACCTCAGAAGGACTCAGAAAGAGTGGGAGAGTAAAGAAGCAGACAAGAAGCTGGAAAGAAGGGAAATTTGTACTCTCATTTTTAGTTATGGTTTGATTCCTAGTAGTCTAGATTTACAATGAATATTACTTACTGAGTGAAGCTCTTCTTTCTAAATTAATTGAATCATAGAATGGCTTGAGTTGGAAGAGACCTTAAAAATCATCTAGTTCAAACACTCCTGCCATGGATCACTAGGTCAGATTGCTCAAAGCCTCATCCAGCCTGGTCCTAAACACTTCCAGGGATGAGGCATCTACAACTGCTCTGGTGTAATGGTTCGGTAGTTCTCCCCACCATCCGACTTCTGAAATTACCCACGCTAGACTTAACTGCCCTGTCTGGAAGTTAATAAATGAAGCTTTATATTTACAGCTTTGCACAATATACAAGCAGACATTTACAATATATTACAGATATTTACAGGTATATATAGTAAAAAGGTAATGCAGAAACACCACACCCCTCCCAGAGATCAGAATCCCCAAGAGGGGTTCCCAACTGCCCTACCACCTTCCCCACTACTCAATCTTATCCCGGTATCTGTTTTACATGCCAGGTAAATGAGGAAGATCAGCCAGGGAGATTAAGAAGCAGGAATTGATTAGTTGGGTTACATAGATTCAGCTAGAGGCCAAGGAGAGAGAGATCAGCAGCCAGAGCGACACAAAGCAGCTCTGTTTATCTATGTTTTGGTTCTTACTCTCATACATCTTGGCAAACCTATGAGTGGAGTAGACACAATTTTGTTTTCCTTTCTCAGCCTATAAACTAATTTCTCATAAAAATCCTCCTTTTAGACTCAAACCAGCATATCTGGACAACCTGTTCCGGTGTGTGACTACCCTCATAGTAAAAAAATTCTTCCTAATGTCTAATCTAAATCTATCTTGCTGTGCTTTAAAACCATAGTCCCTTATCCTATCAACACATGCTCTTATAAAAAGCCCTTTTCCAGCTTTATTGCAGGCCTCTTTCAAAGGGGTGCCTTCTCTGTCCTTAGCTATAATTTAGATTTTTTTTTGTTTGTTTCTTGGGTTGCTGTTGACTTTTTTCTTTGTTTGGTTTAAAAAAAGGAGGATGATACTCATACTTACAAATAGTCCTTTGAACTCTGTGAAGTCACCCACTGAAATAAATCAACCCATACTGAGTTATGACACCATGATGGAGCAAATCCCCTGCAGCCTTTTTAATCTTAAATACAAGTCTATAGACTATAGTAATGAAGTGCATGAAGCAAAGAAATGTGCACAATGAGAAACATAATTAAATCCTGTGCATTTCTCTCAGTTCATCATGAAAAAAAATTCTAAGATGACACAAGTGGGATAGTAGGAATAATTTTCTAAAAATGTAGCCTCTAACAACTGCAGCAGGAAAATACAAACTAGCAAGAATTAGTGATTAGGGATCCATTCCTGAGGGTACCAAGCAATCTCAAATTTTATTTAAGTCCATGGGAGCCCTAGGTGCTTGAACTTCTATGAAGCATGCCCTAGACGACAAGCTAAGAATTTCATCTCATCAGAAACCAGAAACAATGAATATTATCTTTACAGAAATGGCAGCGACACTGGGAGGTTTTTCTTTTTTACATTAGAGCTGAGGGAACATTTTATTTGCTGAAAATTATTCTGCAGATGTTACCTTTATTTCCCTTTGTAAACTACCCACAATGAGATAGTAATATTGTAAAATTCTCAGAAGTACTTCTTATTCAAAATTAGTCACACAGTTCTCCGGTGAATTTTCTCTTTAAAATCTGCTTTTGCTGAATATTTGAGCTTGCATTCAGTTTTTCATGAGTTATTCATACTAATAAAGCTTCAGCACTCAAGTGTTCCTGGAGAGCAAATGTGAAAGCGTGGCAAACATGGTCTAATTGAAATCCACTTTCCACTTTCAGCAAATATTCGCCCAACATTTTTCCTACTATTCACTTCGTTTTAGTTGACATTATGGGCTAGAATCTCACTGATGTGCACTAAAGAGAGACGTCATAGCAGAACCTCTTCAATAACGGAGGTGTAATATTTCTGGAACAGGCAGGTCTCTTGAACAGGCATAGCATGATTTACCTGCTCTGTCCTTTTATTTTATTCAGAGGGTAGCCTTAAAGTAGGCTGTTCAATGGTTATGCAACTCCCTTAGTGTTTCAGTTGCACATCAAAACATATGAGCCTGTGCTGTACCTTGCTCTAAGCTCCCCTTCAGAGCTAATCAATAGTTATTCATCTAGCTTCTTTCATAATTACCAGTGATCAGCTTATTGCTGCTGTAAGACAGGCTTCTTCAGCACATATATTTGTTGCTGACATGAGAGGTCACCATACAAGCAGTGACCAGTGGTGAAAGTTCTTTTATATTTATCCTGTATATAGATAGACAGAGGGAGCAATTGCAACTGAAACATTTTGCTCTGGAAACAGGCAAAAGTGACTAATCTGGAGCCACCCAAACTCTCCCATAGACTCTACAGTCACATTGCAGTATGTTAGGAACCTCATCATCCCTAGAAATATGTTGAGGTCCATAGACCAATAGGAGACTCTGGAGGCCAATGCCGATCTTGAGTGGTCAGAACTACCTTCTAGATGTGCCCATCTTTCACCATCAAGGAGAAGGAGATCCTCCAGTGAAAAAATGCTCAATGCTAGTGCCTCAGAGAAGTGTCAGTGTTGCAAGGGACAAGTCAAGACACAATACTCTCCAGTGTTGGATTATTAAGACTTTCCACATGACCTGCTATCAAATTCTGTTGTAAAATCATCACCTTCCTTGTATCCTTCTTCAGATGTAAAAAAAAGTCTACTGAGAATTGCTCTTTCATGCCAAAGATTCCCTGCTACTTTGATTGCTTTTTAAGCTCATCTGCTCTTATTTATTCACTCATTAGAGACTGTTAAGCAAAGCACTGAAAGAAATACTAGGTTATTACAGCTCTTATGGAACCCTTGGAGGAAGCAAACTTCCAACAAGTTTGTTACTATTTGTGCCTATATTTCAGTGTGAACACTGTGTTGCTAATGACACAAAGCCTACTGACAAGGTTGGTGTTTTGTTTTGTTATATTTTTCTTAAAGCCAGGCTCCTCAGTTACATTCTGCAACCTGGTGAACACCATCTTTTCATTACTTTGTGCACAGCCTCTCTGGGTCGCTGCTCAGTCACATAGATCAGTGTCCTTATGTCTCTCCAGATTGGCATTACACACAAAATCAAGCCACTGATAGTATGATTCAAATAAAAAGCAATTTTCCTATATCCCTCAACATAATACATACATGGCTTATACACACAAATCAATTAATTTTAACACATACTATACACCCTTACTGTTGCACAATTTTGCACGTACCAGAGGCCTTTTATTGGTACATGCTTTGTATCACTTTGGCTACCTGCAGAAAGTAAAAAAGACTTCACTGGAATAATTCTGTCTTTAATATGACATACCTCATTGAAAGGGATTTTCTTCAACAAGGCTGTGAGACATGAAATCATCTCTTTCTCTAAGTGTTTTTTTTTTCTTTTGGTTTCTAACTACTCAGTTCATAGTTTTCTGCATATGAAATTGTGGCACCCAGTCATTTTCATATAGTTAAAATAAAGCACTACAGCTTGGATTTTAGGTCCAATGGTCACACCATAAGAATACAATTCATTCACTAATTAAATGCCCACAACCTCCATCACTAGTGCCTGCCAACTCTAAATTTATATTACAAAGAACTTTCGTTTTATATGATGCATAGAAAAGAAGAACAAGGGGAAGAAAAAAGACCAAGAATATTAATGTGTAAGAAATTGCTTCCCTAAGACCAGGAGCACCTCAAACTGTACCACGGATAGAGCCGCTTGCAATGGAAAGTCTTCAGTTTTCAATAATACAATAACTGTATAAATAATAGGCTTCACTTTATTTATATATTATAAATAGCTAATTGCCACCCTTTTGGTGCTACTCTGATTGTACTGGTTTATTGCCCTTTGGACGGGGGCGGAAAAGCATGTCATTTTTATGTGGCTTAATGTTAGTGTTCATAAGCCTAGATTAGGCTTCCTTCTCATTATGTTTGCTTTTTCTTTGTAGAAGAGCTACATACTATTGTTCCTAGACATAAGTGTGAAAATTAATATGAGTATTTATTATAAGCCCGAATTGCAGCTCCCTCCATCTGTAATATCTCCACATAGACATGTACCTACCTTATTTAGTTACCTTTGTAGAGGCTATCCTTATATTTGTAATTGTTTGGTAGACTTAGGATATGTAACAATGGATAACCATGCAATACATTAAATACTTATGAGTATGTTGTGCCTTCTGTTATAATATAAAATCCATCTATTCTGGTTGATGGGTTTTAACCTCACACAGAATACTTTAAACTCCATTTGGACTTGTGCCTACAATCACCTTAGCAAAGTCTCTTAAGTAACTGCGCACAGCCTAATTAGTATGCATTATCAATTAACAAACTTAATAGCCGGCAGATTGATTAGATCCTCTGTTGCAGGGGCAGAGCTGAAGCGAAACAGAATGAAAAATCATTGCACGCATACACTGCTGCTTTGTTATTTTTCTCAGATCCCCTCCTCCACATTCCTTTAATGCATACATATGGTTCTGAATATATTGTAAACCAGAGCTTGCTCTAACTCTTTAATAAAACTCACTTGTAGATGAGAGAGCTGTAGTCCATGGCATATTTATTTCTAGCTGGAAACATAAACAATTTGTTTTTACCAAGGCCTTTCCTCTCCAAATGGTGCAAGTTTTAGAGATATGCTGCTTCTAAGCTGCTTGTTTTCACAGTGGCTGATAGGGAAAACCAGGTAAGTTAGAGCTGTGTGCATCACTTCAGAAAACCAGTAGCTGAGAAGACTATTCAGGCATCACATGGAATGGTATGTTGACATATACCACTAGGTGGATTCCGTAATTATTGTTAAAACAAACAAGCAAACCACCAACAAAAAAAATCCCACAAAACATGGCATGCCATTTTGTATATCCTATCATATTGATGAGCTGAAAAATAAAGATACATTCCTGCTTGGAAAGTAGAAATTGTACTGGAAAAGTTTACAGTAAATTTTAGGTTAAATGTTGGTCTTAGGCAGGATCCACATCTTTTAGCGTCACTGGATGCAAACCCCTTGAAGACTAATGAAAACAACATTGAATAATCAGTTGCTGCCTTGCAAGGGTACCTTGCTACCTTACTACCTTGGATAAAGGGATAAAGCTTCTTAGCCATTATACTTTTGGAAAGATAGTGGTGCTTGCCATGGTGTTGTAAGCATTAGTAGCAAGTTGCAGTTAATAACTATTTAGCATTTACATAGCATTTACATACGCAAATAACCAAAGAACTATTAGCCAATTAATCCATATTCTAGAGTAGTGGGGCAGGTCCAGTAAAAATATCCATGATGCTTGATATGGTTAAATCTGATAAAGCTGCAAAATGACTCTCCCAAAGGCATAAAATGCTCCACTGTTGGGATCTAGAGCTCTGCTTAGGGCCCTCTGATTTGGACATTTACACTCCTTTTTAAGAGTGTGCTGCCACAGTTGTAACCATTTTTCAGAACCACAGCATCACACTACCCAGTGACTGAGGTGGTAAGGGACCTCTGAAGGTAATCTGGTCCCATGTCCTTGCTCAGGTGATGTTGGTTACCTGAAAGGAGAGTATTGTAATCAAAATGACTTGAAGAAGGACTGCTGCTCTGAGCAGCCATATCTGAAGAACCTGAAGCGATAACCTAAGCTTAAAAAGGCATTTTTAAGGACCAAGTTCCCTACTGAAATAAAGGGTGGTATACCAAACTGTCTTTTTCTTTCACAAATGAGAAGCTGAGCATGCTGATAGAAACCCATTGAGGAATCCTGACAGTACCTTGTTGAAAGGAAAACTGGTACTTGTAAGTGGATTTAGATCACAGACTCTCAGGAATCCAAAACTCTTCTCCAAGCCAGGACATGCTGTATTTCTTAAATTTTGGTGTGTATGCTTCCTGCTGCTCCACTGTTCCACTGCAAGCCATTCAACGTCTTTCCACCGTCATTTTTCACCTCAATGCCTCAGATTTTTCTACCCACTAATTTTGGCTTTGAAAGCATGTTCTCCTAAACAAGAGGTCCTAAAGAGGCAGAAAACAAGTGGAAAGCAATCTCTGCTCTGTCCTGCTTCTGTAGACTCTTACTATACCTTGACATGGCACTTTCTTCCCCCTCCCCATCCCAAAAAGGCAAACATAAAGAGCTAGCAAGAAATCTATATGATTTCAATAAAACCAACTGAACTGAAGTTGGACTGTCCTCCTCCAGGGGTCCCGTTGATGTTAACTTGGGTTCTATGTAAAGGCTAGCATGCAGTCTTACCCAGCTCTACCCTATTCTTGAGCTCAGCTAATCCATATTCTTTCCATTGCTATTCAGATTTTTCCTCCCACACCCCCTTTCTTTTTTCTGTTTTTGTTTTGTTTTGTTTTGTTTTTTTTTTCATATCGACTGGCCTGTTATTGCTGAAATGGAAGTGACTTTCCAATGAAGTACACAAAAAATTTTGTTGAGTGTTCTGATTTAAAGAATTAGAAGAATTTCCAAGATTCATAAATGTAATTAAAAATGTTTTTACATAAAAAATAAGCTTCTCTGGATTCTAAAGCAATCTGAAATACTGCTAGAGAAATAATAACATCTAAAATACAAAGGATATAGCTTCCCCTTGAAAAAGGTTTCCCTCATTAAAAAAAAAATTCTTTAAGTAATAAGAAGACAGAAATTCCTTTGAGTCTAGGTAAGGATGGAGCATTAATTAGCTGCCAGAAAATGGTCTCTCAACACTGCAGTAAGAAATATGCCTCTAATTCTCATTATGTGACCCAAGAGAGGGGCATTAGGTTTGTAACCAGTGAAACTAAAATGTGAAAACTCTTTCTTTTTTTTTAATGATTGGACTACCCAGAGAGCAAGAGATGAATAATTGCTTCCTATCAAAGATTCTTCTCTGGATTAGCAGTGGCTTCATACAGACCCTTTCTCTTCAACTAAAATTGATTGTACTCTGTTTGAGGCAGATCAAGTTATTCAACACACAATTTCTGAAGAAATAAAGAGATCACAACAAATGCAACAAATGAGTTAATATAGAAAAGTCAAAAGTCACTGCAGCAACTTTCTGTTACCTCTCCGGGTATTGTTACAGATGTTCTACAGTCCTATAGCTGTTCTACATTCAGTTGTTTGAGATACAGCTGTATTATTCAACTGATACTGTATACTCCCTGTGTAACATCAGGTCCTTGAAAGATTAATTTTAGATTGGTATTCCTTCTTCTTCAACTCAAGTCTAACTTAAGCAGTTCTAAAATAATTGCACCCCACTCCTTGCTGTCCAAGAACTGTGTGTAGTTTAAGGTGTACCCTTTTAGCCAGAAATCATCTTCCAAAAAAATAAGAATCATATAATCCCAGAATCCCAGAATGTCAGGGGCTGGAAGGGACCTTGAAAGATCATCCTGTCCAACCTCCCTGCCAGAGAAGGATAACCTATACCAGATCACAGAGGAAGGCTTCCAGGTGTTTTTCAAAATATCCCTAGAGAAGGAGATTCCACAACCACTCAGGGCAACCTCTTTCAGTGCTCTATCACTCTCACAGTGAAAAAAAAAAATCTCCTCATGTTTATATGAAACTTCCTATGTCTCAACTTTCACCCATTGCCCCTTGTCCTGTCACTGGACATCATTGAGAAGAGCCTGGCTCCATCCTCTTGGTACTCACCCTTTACATATCTATAAACATTAATAAGGTCATCCCTCAGTCTCCTCCTCTCCAAGCTAAAGAGCCCCAGCTCCCTCACAAGGAAGAGGTTCCACTCCCTTAATAATTTTGGTGGGTCTGTGCTGGACTCTTTCAAGCAGTGAAACATGTGTGATTTCTGTTGTCCTATGCTGTACTTTGCTGTTTAATAAATACTCTGTTGACAGGTGTCTGAAACTGAGGACAGTATTCCAGTACTTCCTGTGCCATGCTGGAGGTACGGATTGGCACCCAGCTCTCTTTCAGTATGCAGTTCCTTTGATCCAAAATGTATTTTGCACCCTCTTTTCCAAGTGGTTCTCTAGAAAACATAACAATGAACTTTAAAATATTTTTATACTTTATCTTTCTCCTTATACTACTTAGAAGGCTGATATTCAGTGATTTATCACTTCACTAATAATATTTGGTCATATTAGGGACTAGTTGTGCTACATGTCCTTTATCTCTCTCTTTATGCTAGGCAGCACCATGTACCACATCTTATTTTCAACTACTTTTTGATATATGTAATGATGTTACTGTTCATGTATCCAGCACAAGATTACATTGACTCACAACTTCTCTTATCTTCAGGAATTTATCATGCAAAGGAAGCAACAGGACATCCTTTTATATGAACACACTCTCACATATCTGAGAACAGACACGGAGTATATTGCGAAATTATTTATCTACATTCTGAGGAAACTTTACTACATTTGCATTCGTTTTTGTCCAGTGTTCAAAAAAATCACAGTTGGGTTACTCGTTTGCCATAGCCTTAATGATACTTGTATTTTGAGTGTAATTTTTCAAAGTGACTAGTAATTCTGGCTACTTAACATTTGGAAGGAGCCCAAATTTAAAAGGCTAGATGCTCAGCACTTTCTGAAAATCGATCTATTTCATATGTCAAATAAAATTATTCCTGCATTCCACATGTTCATGGAATGGTTTGGGTTGGAAGTGACCTTAAAGATCATCTAACTCCAACCCCTCTGCCATGGGCAGAGACACCTTCCACTAGACCAGATTGTTGAAGACCTCAACCAACCTGGCCTTGAACATCTCCAGGAAGAGAGTACCTATGACCTACCTGGGCAACCCATTCCAGTGTCCCATCATCCTTACTATAAAGAATATTCTGCTAATACCCAGTCTAAATCTAACTTTCTCAGCCATTACACTCATCCTATCACAACTACTTGTATAATATCCCTCCCCAGCTTTCTTGTAGGCTACCCTTCAGGTACTAGAAGGCCTCTCTATAAGGTCTTTTCTTCAGGCTGAACAGCCCAAATTTGTGAAGAATTTGCTCTACCTCTTACATCAGGAAATGAACCTTAAAGGGAAGTGTGAAAGAGATGGAGGGAGAAGAAAAAACTGCCAAAAAGCAGCAGCAGTGTTAGATAAACCCCAAACTGGCATATTGTTTGGTCCTATTCCAGAAATTTTTGCCCAGAAACATGTAAAATGAGTTTCACGTGTTCTGGAAGCAATCTGCAGCTTCAGTCCACCTGGACTGAGTTATTTTCTCTCTCTCTCTCTCTCTCTTTTTTTTTTTTTTTTTTTTCCCTTCCCCAGAAGGCACTCTCGGGTTATGCAGTGATTGTTAAGGATTAATCTTCACTTAAAGAAATGTCCTAAAATGAGGAATTTTCAAAGCTTTTCTAAAACAAAACCATTTTAAGAAAACCTCACCAAATCATTACTGAAATCACACAGTTCAGGGGCATGTTCAGATCAACAGCAAAGGTTTCTGCTGCTCTTTAAACATTGACTGTAACATGACCATGGGAAATTCAACTGGCTGGCTGAATGGAGGTGAGTCAGTGCCCAGTGTGAGAGGTAATATTTTGTTCTCTCTGGCTTCCCAAAGACTACAAACTGTAAACTTGCTATAGTGGGGCTTCAATGCACTTCAGGCAGCTGACTTCTTATATCTCTGAGAAGATCTGGTTTGGCTTTTGACTACTGTTATATCAACAGAAAGCTGTTTTCAATAATTGCTCTTGTGTGTCAATAACCCTTGTGACTATGAAGGGTTAAGACTTCATAGGTCCCCTGAGCCCACAGACAAAAATCACAGCTATCTTGCTTGCACTAGGTAGCTCATATCTGGGGCAGGGGCTTTTTTTTTTTTTTTTGGCATGTGGAAAGGGTGCTGCACAGGGACCTTGGGTGCCACAATATTGGGGAGCCTGGACTTTGGAATGTGCTGTAGCAAAAAGAGAAATGCACTAAGCATCTTGAGGTTTGACTACTGCTTTACAGGAAAAGAAGACTTGAAAACAAATTTAGATCTGCAGCATATCAAGAAACTGTTAGGCACATATAAGTAGCTGTTCTACATTATTGTTTTTTCTGCTATGATGTGTAAAAAAATAGAAAAATATTGTCTCATAGCTTCCTGGTTTAAAATCCCTTATGTCGAAAGCATGTTCTGGCCATATGATCATGACTGAAAAGGCTACAACAAAGACTTGCTCTGTAAATTCAATCTGTCTCCAGATCTCATTCAATGTGCTGAGTGCACTGATGTTCACTGTATTTTTTATCATCATCATTCAGTCTGTGAATTCTTACTTTATTCACTATAAACCATTCAAATGCAGTACTGAATGCACTACTATTAGTTTTCTTCTGATACAGTGCTCCTACACTTTGGGATTTACAAAGACAGATGAATTTATCTCCACAAAACTCCTGTGAGGTGAGGAAGTATGGCGAATTGCATGTTACAGGTAGGGAAGACACCATGGTTTGAAAGCAAGGCACGAAAAGATTCTGGGTAGCCAAACTGAAAAACTTAGAGCCTAATTCTTCAGAATAAAAATACATAACAAAAGCACTCTATCCGTTCAGGATAAACTTCCTTTTGACCTTGGGTTCAATTACAAATGGTGACCCTTAAATCACAGGGCTTTTTTGGCCAGAAAGTGAGAAATGTGTATATAATCACCCGAATTGTGTAATAGGAGCTGTGACCTTTTTCAGGATATGTGACTTAATGCACTAGATGGAGCTGAAACTAGAATCAGAGTCCTCATCTCTCTTTCTTTTTTTTCTGTGATGCTGTGAATATATTTGAGCCAGTTAATAAGCTCACTCTTTCCCATTGCTCTGTATGGGGTAGGTCCCTGCAGACACAAGTATTAAATAGAAAAGCAATTGTGAAATGAAAATCAAATTCATACTGGACAGGCAACCTTCTTCAGACAGTTGAGTATTTTGTGTGCTTGATTTTGTAAGAATGGTAATGTAATATTTATTTAATAGTATGTTTTGTTCCACTGGACGTAACAGCAGGCTTTGATAACACAGTTTGATTGCTGTAACCCTTTTTCTTTTGCCAGCTCCCACTCTTTTGTTACTTTCCTTGACTTGTGCAAGTTCTTTTGCACAGAATATGCTGTGCTTCCTTTTAACATAGCTGAATAAGGAGCACATTTGTGAGTTGTGAATAATTCATAACAAGGAATCCCTACTAGAAAATTAGTAGCAAACATCTGCAGAAGACACAGGAAATCACATCATCTGTGACCTCTTGAGAGAAGAACTGCTTTAGAAACTGTTGAGTTATTCTGACCATAACCTAAACGCAATGCCTTTTTCTCATAAGGAACTAGGAAATGCCACCCATTTAATTTTTTTTTAATATGGAGGTGCAATCAATATTATTCTCTCTCTTTCTGTGGGAGTCCCTTTATTCATGATTCCAAGCCTAGCTAAATAATAGGTAGGTCAATGATTTATTTTTAATACGAAAATCTTCTTATCTATCGAATACTTTAGCCTCACAAATGTCAAGTCATTTATTCAATTGTTAAGGTGACTGCTCATTTTCCATATTTTCAATGGAATTATTTCCACTTCAGTGCTAAAATATACTAAGCTTGAAGTAAATCAATTCCCTCCTTGTGCTAAAAATTAGCATAGCACAAACTAATCAATGCTATCAAACACTAGTGCAAAAGCTGTGACAATAGCCGTACCAGTGAGGAAGTAAATTGCTTATTATGCCAAACTAGGAAAAAAGCCTCATCAATCACTACCCATCTGATTCACAAAAATACAGGCTGTGGGTCTATTTTTCTTAGAAGTGGGCAAGTTCATTCTCCACATTATTCAAAATACATCTCCTGGAATAACATAGGCCCCTGCAACTTTTCTCTGCAGCAGTACCTTCTCCGT
The DNA here is from genome assembly GCA_013396835.1 of Psilopogon haemacephalus. NCBI lineage: Eukaryota > Metazoa > Chordata > Aves > Piciformes > Megalaimidae > Psilopogon > Psilopogon haemacephalus. The sequence goes on along the minus strand of VWZI01020332.1, from coordinate 49,896 downwards.
GTGCTTGTATAAAGGTTTTCAAATGTTTATTGAACAAGCATTACATGAGCATACAGTAGGTTGCAGTGCCTATTCTCTGTCAGGCACCAGCTCCCGTTTGGTGGAACCCTTGCTATCACTCAGTTGAGCTGGAGAGATGGCATTGCAGTTAGGGTTGAATCAGGAGAACAGGACCTTGTGCTCACTTTTGTCTCCAACTTCCCGCATGACTAAGTACAGCTGCTCTATACCTCTGCTCCTCCATCTGCAGACAGGGGTAAATACGTCCCTGCTGACTAGAAGTGTTGTGAGGACAATATGACTAATATCTGTAAAGCATTTGAGTGCTTGAATGTAGGGGTATAATAGAAAATAGTTCATTAAAGCAGGGCTGGTTCCACGCCTGTCTAACAAGACTGTCAGCAAGGATGGCAATTAGTGCCAGTGACTGGACCAAGACCACCAACTAATTTCCTCTGGGCCCCCAAGCATCCATCTGATGATAATAATTTTGGGTCTTTACCAGGCAGGGACAGACATGAATGGATGAGCTAGAAGGGAGAGGTTCTATGTTCCATTACTAATACCCTGAGCCATCCAGTCCTACTATAAAAATTCACTTTTATTAAAAGGTTATTTCTGACACTTCCTATAGTATCACTATCATTCTCTGGGAGAGGAATGATGAAAATAATTTAAAATGTTATCAGTGCAATATTTAAATGGGTTTTGATTTTTTTCTTGACTCAGAGAAAAGCGCTTTGAAAAGACACCACCTCCAGCATGTGTTAGTCCTTAACGTGCTCCAACCTCTTTTAATCTCACAGTTGCCCATGCATTATAGTGAGAAGAAAACAGAACTGATCTGCAGTATTTTCTGCTACATTAAAGTTTTGTACTTCTTGCAGTCTGCAAGAACAGCTCTTTATTTGTTCTTAGTAAGTTGTCACACACAAACAGAAATTACTCAAGTATGTGAATATTGACTTCCTGTAATATAGCAGCATTGACATAAAATGGAAGTAATTTTAACAATCTTCTATTAATACTTTTTGTCCCAGAATGAAAACAAAACTCTTCCCAAGAAACACCTGGTTGTTGTGCAACATCTGCATTATGGCTTAGCATTTGTTTCCTTTAGGAAGACAAGCCCCTGTGACACCTTTTAGCCATTCACTGCTGAAAGTGACTACTATGACCCAAATGAAGCTGTAGACCAGAAGTAATTGTATGTGTTGCAGCTTTTAAGGTTCTGAAGCTGGCACTCATACACTTTAAGTTGGTCTTATCAACAAATATGGAAGTGTTGACTGAGAGACAGCAGGACTAGGCTTTCTGTTCTTCTGCAGACAGGACTTCTCCTAATAACATGCATGGGTTTCCATTATGTTTTGATTCAGCAGAAAATTGTATCATCAGTACCACTTGTGCAGCTAATACTATGAGAGTAGTTCAGGGGATTGAAACACACAAGTTCCATTAAAATTAATTAGATATTTCAAAAATCCAGCAAAAGTGCTTCCTGGAAATGGACCTTCAAGTCACTGTTTCAGCCCAGCTCTGTAAGAGACAGTATGTACTTTCAGGGAACAAGGGTTGGTGGAGTACAACTATAAAACAGAGTGCAGAAAGTCAGGACTTCCCTGCTGGAGAAAGGACCTTGCTTTATGACAGGAATATTTCAAAACACTGCATCTTACAAACCAATGTATTGTGTAGTATAGGTACTCAGTGTCTGCCTTTGCTATATTTCACATGCTGTGAAGACTGTTTAATGCTCTTTTTTTATGCAGAACACGAGGGTGCCAATTAGTGTCAGGACTTCTGATAAAAGACATCATAACAGCATAAGAAGTATCAATACTATTTTTAATTAAAGGTTTAAATAAAAGGTTTCTCAGGCCAGCTATAGCCATTGCTGAAGAAAGGACAGGTTTGCAATTGAAAATATTGCTAAGTAAGGGAGTAAAATCCTTGAAATGTGAATGAAATTTACTACGATGCTCTAAGATACAGTTAAATCACTCTAGTAATGAATATGCTAATGTCTGTTTTTTTTAGATGAACTTAAACTGATGACTTTGATTGTGAAAGAATAAAATTGTTCTCTTCAGGAAAAATGATAGCAGCACTAAATCAAGTATCTAATACAAAAATATAATTCTACGGATCCTTCCAATATAAATGTCTTTAGATATGATGTGCAAAGTGCAGCAGTACCCTTAAGGCTCACTCTTGTAATGCATAAGGCACTGGGAGGTTTGCTATTATCTCAGTTCATAGTGCATTAAGGGCAGATAGAGGGAAGGAAATGTCAGCTCTTCAAGTGTCGTAAGTTTGCATGCAAATGCTTCTGCTATTATTCACAGATTTGATCCATAGCAAAATTTAACGATATTAATAACACTCACAGCTTACCAGAGTAACCTATGTGTTCTTCACAACACAGCCTTTCTATTTCTACCAGTAAACCACAAAGTCCTTCTGCATTAGGGTGAGATTTTCCCCAGCAGAATCTGCCAAAAACCTTTTTAGTGCACATGCCTACATGGCAATATCATCTGAGCCTTGGGTACCCCAGTAGGTTTTACTTATCACAACCAGCTTTCTCTGCAGACTCCAGTCAGGGAGACAGGGAGCTCCACTAAAACTCAAACCTGGGCACTTGGATCCTGCTTAAGCTACATCATAGTTGCATCTGTGTCCAGCTACGTTTCCTACTGTCCTGACTTATTGACCTCTCTTCTTGCATGTACTTCAGAGCTACCCTGTGGTCCTGTCACCTAGGTGGACAGTACATACAGAGAACTGGACCAAAACAGTAACTTGAAGGTCCATGTCCAACCTTGTCTCATGCTGATCCTGACAGGACCCCAGAGCTCCCACATTTCCTCATCTTACCCAAGATTGCAGAACATCTCAGCTCTGCTTGAGCATAGTGAGATAGTGCATGATGGGAATGATACTGCCTATCCTGAAGTCACCCTCAGCTCTGGCTTGTCTTCCTTTGTGGAGCAGTCCTGGCAAACACCGACTTTTGCCAGCTTTCCAGAATTTCTAACATCACAAGAAGTGGCATGGCTGGGAAATAAAAAAACATAAACTTGTCATGGAGACATACAACTGAGCCATGTGAAAGTCCAGTAACTCAGTAAATAGTCTTAAAACACGGGGAAATCTCACATGTCCTGTGAGTAACGACACGTGAGTACAGGACACAGATCATCTGCAGTCTGTTGGGTGTTGTGCTATTGGCAGCCCAGGAAGTGAACTAACATTTGATTAATCCTTTGGGTTTGCATAGGTAGCGCTCACTGTTACCAGAGAGATTCATAGAACACAGCACTACGGGAGCCTGAACAATCTCACAGAGAACAGGAGTGAAGCAGTGGGGTGGGTGCTGCTCTCTGTACTATCTTTCTTCTGTGCACATGCAAAAGATACAATCTTATTTGACTGATGCCTGTCAGAGTTTGAAAGAGCTCCTCAGGATGGAGAGAGTAATAACATTTATGTGATCATTTCTGCGACAGACAAAAGTACAGTACAGGTAAGTATGACAGAAAGAGTTACGGAGTGAACATGCAGCTAATCAATGTGTGTGAACAGATCTGCCATACTTATTCATAAATGTGTAAATGTTGTAAGTAATGAACACACAAAATATGAACACACTCATTTATCTACTTATGAAGGATCAATTATTTCCTTATCATTTTCTCTAGTCCAGGCTATACTGCAGAGGATCATTTTGTCTCACTTCACTGAAAATATAATAAATCTTCAATACATTACTAAATCTAACAAATTACTACACATCTTGCAGTACTCCTAATTTTCTTATCTAAAAGGACATTTGCAAGACCAAACCTCCAAAGCGACCTATCTCTTCTTATTTCAAGTCCATTTAATTACATAAATTCATTACTCCTTGTGCATAAAATTACTTCTCTTGATGTTTTAAAATAAACTTTTTTTCTTATTTGACTGCATTCATACAAATATTTCCACCAAACTAGGATACTAGACCCAAATCTGCTTCCTCTTAATTAAGAGTTAGGTTTCTAATTTAATTTATTAGTAGTAGGACTGAAGCACTTGCAATGCTTCATGTAGTATTAGACCGGATTTTCTGTTTTGCTGTGTTTTGTGATTTTTCTCTGTAAATCTAAATCACAGATTAATCTAAAACAGAAACACACAGCAAAACTATACAAAATACACAGCCTTTTCATTGGATGTTTCAGGAGAATTTTGAAAGATGATTCCCAAAGGTCTCTAGAAAAAGGAACATTGGTAAGAATTTGGTACAATGAACTAGTGTTTTTTTATTGAAGAGTTGTATTTTGAAATAAAATAGACAGTAATGGAAGCCACATACTTGAATACATGGTCATCCCTTTGGTAACTATATGTCTCTCTATACACTTGTTCTTATAAGACAGGAAAATCTCATTATCTCTTTGCCTGCGCTTCCTCCAAGTTGCAGAGACTTTTCTATTTGTTTGTAATTTTGAATGAAGTATGGCTTCTGGCAGAATGACCCTAGTATAGCTCAAAGAAATGGATTTTGTATTTTGATCTACAAAATCTTTGCCTATCCTGATATCCTTTACACTCATGAGCTGGAAGCTACACCACTACTGTCTTCCATGTAACATTTTTTTTGTCTTTGAAGGTGATAGATCCAGGAGAAGGAAATTTTCAGTGGAGCTTACGGGTGGATTTCTAGCATTGAGGCTGAGCTCAGAAACAGCACCATATTGCAAAACACATTGCAAAAGTAAACATTACACTCAGAAGTATGACTAAGAGGGTTGTGTTTGAGCTCAGAATAACTCTTTGGCCTGTTTGGAACTCGTACATCTGGCATGGATTTGTGACAGGTACTGTACCATTTTGATACCAGTTCTCATGACAGCATGTGGTGTCTACACCCGTGAAAATGGTATCAGTTCTTAACCTGCAAAGACTGCTGATTTCTGCTCTTCCACAGCACTCTGACTTTAGCAGAGAAGTGACATCTTCTGGCTGCTGGTTCCTACCTCCAATATCACAGTTTGCCCTCCCAGCAGCTGTACCAATACAGCTCAATAAAAGACAAAACGAGAAGGGAAGAAATAAATTTAAGAAGTTTAAGGTAAAATAAGCAATAAACACAGAAATGTGGGTTAAATTTACTCGTGCACAGAACATGTATTGTTTCCTTTTATTTTTGTCATTATCATAATTTACACAAACATAATTTCCAAGAGTTTCTCCTTATGATTGACCTTGAGGTGGCTGCTGAGTTTTCTACTGTCAAATTTCATCTCTTAGAGGTTTGTG
>VWZI01020332.1:7700-39303 GCA_013396835.1 Psilopogon haemacephalus | reverse complement strand
ACATCTTGGTCTCCAGGCAAGAGGAAACTATACTATTTTCCATGCTTAGAGAATAATCCATTGTTGCATTTGAATGAAAGGAAATTTCTGAATTCTTTGCAGTAGGAGCCAGGATTTCATCTTCTAAAAAATGAGCCATTTGGTACTTGTGGGGTAGCAGTACAGATTAGGATAAATTATATAGGATATCTATCACCTTTAGGTTTTCACTAATGATGTCTATACCTTCTTCTTAATTTCCTTCTGAATGTAAAAAAAAAATCCTACTTTGTCTTTGTCCCTTTTCCTCCCTCCTGCCTCCTTGTCCCTTACCCTTCTCTTTTCCCCTGATTTTCTTTATGTTTCTTCCAGTCTCCCTCCTACTCCTTTGATAGGATCCCCATTGTAAAATGCAAACATATAGTATTCTAGTTTAACTTTCAAGCTCTCAGCATCTGAATAGGTTTGAATAGAAACAATGCTACTAAGTAATCCCTTTTATAGACGTGGTATAAAATGGTGGTATCAGGACCAGTGGGACAATTTTCTCCCACAGAGCAAGGTGTCTCGGAGATTCTAAAACTTAAGGGTGGCCTCTGCTATATTTTAATTTTTGTTGTCTATAACAAAATATGAGAGGAACTTCCTTAATTTTCCTATCAGTGCTTTCAGCTCAGGACTCCATTAATGCACCCCTTTCCCTGCTGCTGTTCTGTGCCCTAGTTTGCAGTCAGTTCATTCTGCACTGATGTATATTTCATTGCCCAAGGCTTAATTTTGATTTATTGTCCATCCATAAATTAGAAAAATATGCTCTGGAATTCCATCCCGCTGAAAAGCTGTGCCTGATGTCAGGGGACTGGGTGATATTTAAGATGTCAGAAATACATATTGGATTAGTGTGCTTTGTTTTCCCACAACAGCAGGTGTTTAATCATAGCTGATGGCTGAAGTTAAATGCATTAGGACAGGATCAGCCAAGAAGATGGAGTTTTTCTAAACCATACAAACTCCAGATAAATAACTCAAAACTAATTGTGTGTCCACATCTTACATACATTTTTATTTACTTTAATACATGAAACAATGAAAATAGCCCCTGACACTTAGCTCCTCATTTAAGATCTGTATAATTTTTTAATGTTAATGAGTAAGTGGCTTTTGCACAGTATTAAACTCTTTCTTCTTGACTCTTCAAAGGTTTAAGATATTTTCTGAAGGAACTATAACTATTAAAAAAAAAAAAAGAAAGAAAGAAAGAGAGAAAGGAAGGAAGGAAGGAAGGAAGGAAGGAAAAGAGTAAAGCATCTCTCTTTGGTACATTTTTTGAGGTTGTAGGGCAGCAATTTCAATATATATGAATATTTAAAAATTGCTTAATATACCCAGGACTGTAAATAACACAAACCACATTCTGTATTGAAGGGTTCTCTTGAATTTTCTTCTGCTGCTGCTGCTGATTTTTGTTTCTTGCAGTTAAGCTTGGTGCTCTGTTTATGTTAATGAGAATTCTCTGTGTATAGAAAAATGATCAGGCCTGGTCTTGAGCAATTTAGCTGGAGGCCGAAGAGAAGACGCTTAGGAGAGCAAACATTTTCAAGGTCAACCGGTGAACTGTAACAAGCCAGTGAGATTCATGGCAAGAATTGTATATTTTGACACAACAGCGATTTGATTAAAAGAGAAAGTAATGGGTTTAAACAGTCGCTATGAGGATGTAGCCAGACTTTGTTAGCTTTTTGCAAATTACTTAACAGAGCAGTGATGGAACTGGAAATAGGGCTGTTTTGTGTAAGGTGAAAAAAAAGACGGTTACATTTCAAACAGGCATAATAAAGGATGCTAATGTTTGGTGTTAAATATATTTCACTTCATTCACCTTGCAATGATTTCTAGGAAGTTTAGCACATTATAAACACCATAGACAGCTATAATAAAGTTGATGGGGTTTAAGTTTTCTAATATTCAAAACAGAGTTGCTGTTACTGCATTTATAATACGTGATTTCTCTATGAATAAATAATACTCTGAACAGCATTATTGCACTCTTCTCACAGAGACACCAAACCACTGCAAAGGGAGACAATGGTTCACTTCATATGCTGCATAGACAAACTGAGGCAGAGAGGCTTTGACTTGCACGACATGAGTGAGTTAGAAGGAAATGTCTGATACAGGTCCCTATGTCTCAGTCTTTAAATATATGGCCTGGTTGCTCGTGATATTGTAGTCTAATAACTAGTTACCCCAAAATAAAGTTAGACACATCTTCCAAACTTTTTCTGTGTCTGTATATTAGCTAAAGAGAGAACACTAATCCAAAACTAGGTATTTATCACGTTAGCATTATCCCTGTCTTGCCTTTCTGCTTTAGAAGTATTTTTAATAGGATTTTGAAAACATAGTTCAAATTCAACATTTGTCTCACAACAAAGTAAGCTCTAGTTTGCACATGTCCCAGATTGTCTCTCTTCCACAGGCAGATTCCATCCTGCTTTAAAGCAGAGATGTCACAAGGTGTGAATCTCACCCAGAAGAGTGAAATTTTATGTGCAAACAGGATTATGAGCATTTTGTCAGGCTGAATGTTTTGAAACTAGAGCTGCAGTGAGTGTCCATCAGAGACTTGTACTCTTTTGAACCTTTACTTTTCCTGTTATGTCTGTATCTACTGTTGTTGACTTTCCTTCTTTGCACATAAACAGGTTTTGCGACTGCTTGAAGGCAGATCTGTTTAAGAAATTAGTTGCTTTTAAAAAACCCAAACAGTGAAAAGAACAATTCCTGTTAGTGATGAAAGGCTACTGCCTTACAACAGCAGAGTAGGAATAGGTGTTAGAATATTTCAAGGCATACAGGTTGGAATCACAAAAGCAGAGTAACAAATGAATGAATATGACCATGAACATCAGAATCATTGTCTCTGTAGCTATATGTTGTATTTAACAAATAGTCTGTTAAAAAAAAAACTACAAAAAAAAACCCAAACAAACCCAAAACAAAAAAACCCAAACTGTTATGTTTTCTTGGGTGGTATTGCTTAATCTCACACTATTCAGATAGGTTGTCAAGCGTATAGTGATGCTTCATAGTTGGATTAAGACTATCTCAGGACAAATTGCCATCAAAATATGGTAATCTTGTCTTCCTGAGTACCTTGTCCCAGTGCTGTCTGGAGTGGGACCAGACAGAGATTCAAACCAGTTCTCCAACTTGGTTGACATTCAGTGTTCTTGATGGTCTGTTGGGTCACTGAGTCAATCCAATTCACCCCTGGAAATTATGTGAATGACACTGGGGCTTAGACAGAGGACAGGACTGAAAGGAATTGTGCTGATCAGTGAAAAACTTTTCTAAAATTACCTTTGAGTTTGGTTTTGATGCTCCACAATGGTTTTGAGGTTTGTTCTCCTTTGCTTAACGCACAAGAAGAAGATGAGGAAAACCTGCTGGATTAAAGCTTAGATGGGAATACTCAAATACTGTGATTTCTGTTTGCTCTAAAACTGTCTGTTTATAATTAGTGTGATGGTGTAGCTTCCCTCAGCAGACGGGATTTGCTAATAAATCCCCTCTGTACTAAGGATGAAGAAGGTTGAGCTTATACTCCTTGAAGTAGAGAGAGAATATGTTTTTTTTATGTTTATGTGAAAAACATAAACACTAAATTACCGATTCTGTGCCATTTAATCATAAAAAAATTCTATTGATTTGCTCTCAATAAGTAAACATTTGAGAATCTAGCCTTAACTCAGATTTTTTGAGAGTTTTAGAGAATGTAAATCACAAATTAATGCAAAACTAGTTTTTAGCTTAAGGAGTTATGATAGGAAACTGGGAGGAGAAGTCTGATGGGAAACTATGCTTAAAAATACATAAATATTAAACCATATCCTATATCTTTGGAGAAAAAAAAAACCAATATGGCAATCACCATCTTTCAAATTACTAGTTCATTATAGCTTCACTGGAAATACATTACCAACAATATAACTGAATACCAAGAGTAAGAGTCCAAAGAAGATTCCAGACTATTCCTCTATGCAAAACCAAAATACATCCAGCTTTGCTTGATCTTTAAATTCAGCTTTTTGCAATTTAACACCATCTGAAAGAGTTTTCAGCTAGTAAGTCCTTTATTTCGTTCCTTAGTATATATTGTGAATGTTTCCATTGCCACCAGTCTTGAAAAATCTTTTTTAGGGGAAGATTTTGGGTTGAGCAGGGTATTCATCAGAACTAACAATTCCTAATTTCTCAGCTTTCTCAAGGATTCCTGGTGTGACTTTGCATAAGCTACCACACTTTCATTTTCACCTCTGAACAATGGTTATCCCACCACATGCTTATCTCTCAGGGGCCTTCTGTGTCTTAATCAATCAATATTTTTCATGGCATTTTGAGATCCATAGATAATTGGAGATTCTATGACAACAAAGGTAATGTACATAGATTATGGGCTGTTACCCCACCCCTTCCTAGTGTCTCATAACCCCAGTGAGACTGATCTGTACATGTTTTTAGTGTACATTGAAAAGAATTACCTTACTACACAAAAGGAAAAAAACAAAACAAAAAACCCAAAGAAAAAAACAAGCTAAACTAAACCAAGAACAAAAAAAATCCACTCCCAAACAAGCAAATAAATTAAAAAAAAAAAAACCCACAAAGCAAAGAAGAGTGCCAAATGTTTGTTTTGCCTGATTATCCAAGGTGTCCTATGAAGGCAAATAGAAATTCTGATGAGCTTTGACCTCAAGCTTCACCTGTAGAGTTCCAATAGCAAGAGGAAAGCCACTGCTTGTTTTGAAAAGGAAGGGCAGGAGGTTTGGTCATGATGGAAGTTAATGATAAAGTTGATTGAACTGGTTATTAGGAAAACGGTGAATTAAATTATCCCGAACAGTGGTATCATAAAAACAGCACTTTGAGGGAATACACAGGGAGGGTCCCAACACTGTTTCTGTGGTCAGACATTGGGTGTTTCAGTAAGGTCTGTAATTAAATGATAAATGATATTGTGGTCTGCTATTGTGGTTTCCACTTGTGATAGTAATAAATCATTCGGAACATTGAAATGTCCTAGGTTTTTCTTGCTGCCAGGCGGGTTTCTCCTTTTAGGTACATGTTAGAACTTTGACCTATGAACTCTTTCATCTGCATCAGATACTCTATATTTCATATGCAAGAGAAAAGAGCAAAGTTTCATATGCCAGTTTAACCAGGCACTATTTATTCTGTAGAATTGTGGTCACACATTTTGTGCTGCAAGTTCAACATGGAACAGAGGTCTTGGACAACGCACAGAGAAAACAAGCAAAATATTTCTGATGAGTGAGATATTTAATAATATCATAACACCACAGAGCTGAAAGTATGCATAAGAAAGACAGATAATTATGAGAGTTGTTGCTTTCTAGAGTCCTATTAATCTAGAACTTGCAACATTAACTCTTGTTTCCAAAACGAAAAAGATGCAGACCATTGCCAGACTGATAAAACTAATATTTTTGTTCTACCTCTAAGAAAAAAACCCACAGCCTTAATTCTTAATTGGACAGTTTCTCTATTTGGAACCACTTGTTTTAATAGCATTAGAAATAATGATAATAAAGTAATACACATAGTTCCAGAGTGAAGACAGAAAAAAATGCTGCAGATAATGAGAAGTAAGATGAATGCTTTTTCTCTTTTGGTTTGAAAATTGTAGCAATAGTGAGACATTTAAATTATCAAAGGAAGGTCATTTATTTCTGGATGTGCTTCTGGTCACTTTTGCAAGGTTCTAAATGTTTAGTACCTAGTTAGTCTTTCACATTTCCTACTGGCAAAAGGGTTTCTTTAAGTTTTATTTTAAGCTGTTGCACCTGTTAAAGACGTGGTACACTAAGATGAGGCGGTTGACAAATTTATGCGTCACACATTCAAAAATGCGAGTGCCTAAAATGCACTCTCCCCAGAGAGGTCAACTAAGATAATCAGAAAACAATTTTTAATTGATTTATTACATTTAAAATACCAAGAAGAACCCGAAGTTGAATAATTTTTAATTTAATCCTCTAACTACCCATCTACAATTATGGTTATTTTGTTAGCCCTATACTTTTTAAAATAGGGTGGTTATTTCACCAAACTTCAGCTGACAACAGGCACAGACAGCAACTATCTCTGCAGCAGGTTAGCTGTCCATTTTCAGATCATGCATATAGCAGAATATATTTTGCCTGATGAGCGGGAATAATTCAAAATTTCCATTGAAATCAGGTAAAATCTGACTAGAAGTCCAAAACTCAGACCAAATTTATAGATGTTGTAAGGATTAAACTTGAGCCCAAAATGTTGTTTTTTTAATAGAAAAGTCATACTACTATGTTTTGATCAAAATTAAGCTAAACTTTACAAGTGCTATAAGGTGACTTTAGCAGTCTAAAATGGGGCAAAGTCATTTGAGTTACACTTGAATTTTATTTTGACACTGTTATCACTCTCTAGAATGGATAGTCAAATTATTTAAGGAAATGCAAATCCTTGCAAATCAAAAGAGATAATAAATTAAAAATGTAATATTTCATGCACCTAACAATTTCAGAGCAGTATTTACAGTTATTCTACTAAAGATTACAGAGAAAACATTATTCTTCCCCCACCATGTCTCTTACCACAGATGGAACTAGTGAGACCCCTGATTATTTCCTCTACACATTGCATGAAATCATCCTTCACTTCGAAGCTTTGTGAGGCAGGAGTATGTTTTCTTTTGGGGTTAGGCAATTCAACAGTAAGTCAGGAATGGTGAAGTCAACGAGGAGCACAAATTTATCTATGGAGTAAAGCCAGCACCTGTAACTCTCCTTTCTTCTCAAAAATTTTAGTAATCAAACCCAGAACTTCTGGGCTTCACAAATATGAGTATAGCCCACACACATAAAGTTCATATTAGACTCATCTATTTGTGCTTAGTATATGGAGTTTATCAAAGGACAATGGCTCACATCTGTCTCTATACTGGTTACTTTAAATTCTACAATTTCACTTGAAGTGCATGTTTTGAAGAACCTCTAGTTCTGATGAAGGCAAATGGGGTAGCCATAAGCATTGAATGGCTTCGAAGCAAAGGGACTTCAGCTTTGAAAAGAGACACCTGAGAGAGGAGACAGCACAGACAGATAAAATTATGGGACGGTGAACTGATGAATACAGAATGACAATCAGGGTCAGGCAATTAGAAGATCGGTTGGTAAGTTTAAAACAAAGAACCTTTTCACACATCATGAACATAACCTGAGAACAAGATATTGGGGAAGCCCCAAGTGTATATGTATTGAAAAGGGGATGTGGCACGTTTGTGACAGGTGGAGCTGCTGAACTGGCCGAATGGAAGGTTCCACACAGCTCAAAGTCTCTGGGTAATTGCCGAAACCAAGAGGGATCACCATACTTGCCTTTTAAACTTTCATAAGCAAATTCTTCTGGCCACTGCTGGGGAGTAAACTACTCCGTACAGACCATCCATAGAATTCTTCTGTAGTTTACATGACCTAATGTAGTTGGGTGAATAAACTGAAAACATCCCTAAGTCTACAGTTCTTGACTGAATTGATTATAAGAGCTCTGAAAGAGCTTTTGCAAAATGGCAAGTCCTACAAAGTTGCTTTCAGAGGATTATAAATACTTGCAGCAGACTACAGAAGTAAATGGGAGAGGAGATGTCCTCTTCTGGCTTGCTCTTCAAGCTTATACACTACAGGTGATACCTCTGCTGCTGCACCTTATACAAAGAGTTAATGAACAGGGAAGGTAAAATAAGCCCAACCTGAATCCCAGGACTTGGTTTAAAGATCACCTCACCGCAGCCCTTCTGGATCTACTGTAAACCTGACTTGTAGCTCTGTGAATGTTGTCCTCCTCCCACTAACCTCAAAACTAACTCTGAGGCCATGGATATCTGCAGAGCTCTGCTGTTGTCACAGGAACAGCAAGAATTTCCACAGTGTGAAAGTCTGGGCCTGAGTTATTTTTTCAACATGTTGACCAATGTGGCACTGTTAATCTATGTTTTGGGTCTTCACAGGGAAGCTAAAAAGCACTGGTCAGAAAGACATCAGCTGAAGTCTGATTAGAGAATAGAGGTCTGAAAGTTATCCCACCTGAGGGAAATCCTTGTTTCTCTGTGCAGTGCTTTCCTTGGCAAGGTACTCTGCTAGTGCTTAATACTCCTCTTTTTATTGTTATTAATTATCACCTCTAGAGCTGGGTACCTCCAGAAGTGGACAATGGATGTGACTCAGTCATGTGCTCTCTCCCAAGACACTGTACCCCTCTCTGGCGTTGCCAGAAAGGCTGAAGGAAGGACTAACACGAGCACGGTGGCTGCAAGTCAGACACAGTGTAAGGGGCATGGGGCCACAGAGCCCAGGGCTCAGTGCCGCTGCTTTCTCCTTATTTGTGGGTTTAAAAAAAAAAATCATTACTCAGTTCAGCTGCACAAGGCAAATTGTGTTTAATAAATTACCCTAATGGATTCTGCAAGTGGTTTGTGAGCGGGGTGCTTCCTCTGGTTAAGGAAAACATTTATATTCCCTCTCCCTTTGCTTTTCATGACAATGAGGGTAAGCGGAGGGCAGAGGACGCTGGAGAGTGGGGAGCAAGCTCGCGTCTCATCCCCAGATCCGGGGGGACCGTNCTCCCCATGAAATAATAACTCATTATGTCATGAGGAGGGAAGAAAGGGAGTGTAAGTGTCTTGATGGGATTAGTGAAAACCCCCGCAGAGATGATTTAGGAGCCGTGATAATTCATTTAATAGGGGCCTGGGGTAAATTGCTAGACAGGGAAATGTAACTGAACTAGCTTAGAAAGGGCGCATTACAGGTCTGTATAAGATAACTGGCTTCATTAGCAATATTTAAGAGATTTCATTTAAGAATGAGTCATAAAATGCAGAACTATTTCATCCACCTGGTTTGGTGGCCTTTAGCTTTACTCAGTCTGAATATTAAATTGGAAATGGCACTACAGCAACACATTTTGGAAACTGTTCTTTTGGCTGTTATTTGTATGGTTGGTTTAGCTTCTCGTTTGTTAACCTTTTAAAATGAGTATCATCGAAGCAGCGAATGGTACAACTGAACTGAGAGAGATGAGGAAGGCTCCAGTGGCTGAGAACCGTCTGCTGCACAACTTAGCAAGAAAATCCAGGTTCCCACTGCTGTACATGGACAGTTCCATGACGTGTCAGTAAATGGCAAATGATTTCTGCTAAGCTCAGTAAGCTAGTCTCTTTCACATTGAATGCATCTCATTATGCAACAGCTTGGATGGGCGGAACAACAAGCACGCATACAGAAATAATCACCTGGACTTTGGGCAGCCTGTCACCCTGTAGAAATCATAGTTCTGTCCCACTTACCAACATTCTAAAACCATTAATCCTGGACTAGATCTGTTTGTTTGTTTGTTTGTTGTTGGGGGTTTGTTTGTTTGTTTGTTTGGGGTTTTAGTTTTGTTTTTCCAAACCTAACCAAATAAACCATGGCCCAAATAAGTGAGATTCCTACTCAGAATATAGGAGTAAATGTTAAAATTTATTAAATGTGAGGATAGAGACTTAAAGAGCAAAGTTCTGTACAACTTTGCAGCTCCATTTTCTCTTCTGTGGGATATAAATGATGACAAAACTTGACCTGGCACTTGTATGTTTTAGATGAGTGTGTGGGGGTGACGTTCATTATTCATGGTAAAGGAACTGTTCAGGATAAAAGCTATTACGAAGATTTTTATTAATCCTTAATATTGTGCTTGTATGCTTGTCAAGCAATATTTTGATAGCATTTGTCAACAAGACTTGTGAGTTACAAAGTTTGATTTAAAAAAAAATAGTTATTTAAAATGCAATTTTAATCTTTTCTTCCCCTTGTATGCATTTTAGGAGAAAAGATACAATTCAAGGGGTGGGCAAAAAGTGTATCATAAACCTATGATCCTTTTCAGCCTCCCCTTATACGCCACTGGTTCATTTGTATTATCACAGAAAACAAAGGAAAAACACTTATAAGGAAATAACGTCAAATAAATTATTAAAGCAATTCTGTCATAAACAAGTGTGCTACTTCTTTGTCTCCTGAAATATCAAAATAAACCAGCAATATTTTAACACCACCATTTAGGATGAGACTGAGATTTGCTGATCGTATTTTATCTGGGGATGCTGCCAGCTGAATTGCATTGTAATTCAGTGTACAAGATACTATCACAGAAAAAAACCAAATAACTGGATTCTTATTAGCCCTTACATCAAGTGTGGGTGCATTAGTAAACTGTTTTAACAACAACAACAAAAAGACAAGTAATTATACATAAAATGGTGCCATTACACAGATAAGGCTGTAGAACTAAAGGATGAGCCAGATTTTCTTTATGTTATTAAAATTTAGCAAAACCTCCTGCTCTGTTTGTGTTCCACAGAAAGTCCAGTAATATTACTATCCTTCTTTTTTTTCAACGTTGAAATCCCACAATAGAGATGTTGCACATGATGTAATATTGTAAACCATTTTGAAATATGACAAGCAGTATCATTATCAAAGGTAGCTAAAGATATTAATAACCACAACTGTCAGTTGTAGGAATAAGACAAGTGTTTTAATAAATCTTCACTAATACTCCACACAAATATAAAAGAATGACTAGCTTTCTCTCCATCCCTTTCCCTAGTGACCACTGCCCGTTATGACTTTGAATGATTCCCTCTAATGGAAGACAGCCAATACTGTCCATTATTCCAGATGGTCAGCTTGACTGCAAAGTTCTGTTAATGCTTCTCAGCATTCAGATGTATCTTGCCAACATTTTTCTTTCCCCCCACCCGCTTTCCATGATAATCCAATCCAAGATCTGCCATCTAATAGGTGGCAGACAAATTCTGGGCTATCCTGCTGATCACTTGCAAAATCCATTTTTTGTGACTAGTTTTTGAACATTCACATTCAAAAGTGCAGAACAATTTCCAGTTTAACTTGTATTGAAAGAAAGTCAAAACAGAGCGACAGCTCTGTAATAGCCAGTAAGTAATATATTAATCACTTGCTGCCGCACAGCTAAGAGGTGACAGGAAAAACTATAAGCAGACGTCATGGGCACATTCTGAAGGGGGTTGTACCTGCACAATAACCCTGCCTGTTACTACAGTTTGTGCTAAATGCAAGCAGGATTTGGTCCAGTGTTTTCCAGGTAGCAGGCACTGCTTTGTCACGTGCTGTGGATATTTGGAATGCTCTGTCTTGATTTCTGTAAAAGCAATTCGAATCATGCAAATATTTCACGCTCTAATCAGCAGAAAGTAGATAAGTACTGGCCTCTGCATGCAATTTACCAAAGTTCAACTAATTTTTCAGTTAGCAGATAATGGCTGCGTATTATAAAGTACTGCTCGTCACTTCACGAGAGCAGCATTTGCTTATTGCTCTTCCCTGTTAATACGAAGAGGCATTAGCAGACACTTGTAAATTTTCCTGTGTACAGCTTACATAAAAACTAATGACAACAACAACAAATGACAACAACTGCTCCCATTTAAAGGCACTGCACCTAGAATAAATATTGTAGGTGTCCTTGGGGACAAATATTTCAAGTGCTTAGATATCTTTCTGGTGTGCCTTCCAGCATCTTGTCATCTGCAAAAGTGTGATGCGAAAAATGGGCTTGCACACTACTTGCATGATTTTCTGTAATGGGAAGTGCATAACGCTGCATTTCTGGCCTGAAAAATTAAAATCATTCAATTAATTTTGCAAACCCAGAATAGCTCTAGTAAAAACAGATTGGTGGTTTTGACATGAAATTACATGGAATTGCTCCAGGTTTTTACCCTTGCACAGGAATACAAATTGGATTGATAATTGTGCACTTTCTTGCAATAATGTCTATTGTTTAATTGATGTATTTTATTTCAGGCAATCAGACATTTCAAAATATTCAGGGAACATTTAGCTATAAGGCATCAGTATTTTATTTTCTTAAATAAAAATACTTTCAAGACAAAACTAACTGTACATTTGACCTCCTGACTTTTTCAGAAATGATTATCCCAATAGCACTATCAGGACTTCCAATAAAACCAAGTTTAACTTGTATTTGAAACACATATTACAAATAGATGTATAGATGGACGAGATATTGAGAAAAGGAATAGTACAGATTATGAATATTAAGATTTATATTAATCTATAAGCCTATTAAAGTACAGTAAAACCTGTCCTTCAGACCACCTTTTTAAAGATATCACCTCCCTGATGGGACCACTAAATTTCGGGCCAAATTATTTTCCCATAAAGAACAATGAAAAGAAAATGATTATATTAAGACTACTTCTACTATGGTTTCTTTTCATTGTTCCGCCAAAAATGATTCCAAACAGTAAAATAACATTGATTTTGACCTTGTTAATGAACCTGAAGAACTTCAAGGCATACCTGATGGTAGATTTCCCTTTAAACAGGAGAAAACAGCCATGTAGCCATCATAATTTCATCAGTCTTGGCAGGACATGAGTAATTTTACTGTTATTTTGGATAGGCAGATTGTCTTGATAGTGTTAACATTCCATAGGGAGAGAAGCATGGTTTTTGTTCTTCATACCAACACTCTTAAGTGATTTTATAATTTCTATAAGACTAAATCTTCTGAGAGTTAGCAATAATTTAAAAGTCCATGCTGCACAGATTTATATCCTATCACAGGGTTAATTTAATTTGGGCGAGATGTCCATCTTCTCCATCATAGGAACTTTCCACAAGCGTCTCACTGCGACTTGCTGATGCCGTTTAGGAGGGCTACGCCTAGTTAGTGTAAAACTTGGATGAGCATAGTTTGTCTCCTCACAGAGACTACAGACCAGGGAGTACAGCATCCAGCGTTGATTTGTGCAGGCCTTCCCTAGACCGAGACGCTCAAATAATACTTCTGTGATCAAGAAAGTTCTCAACAAATGTTGCACAATGCATGTTGGCCAACAGCACATTATTGCCACTATCCACTGACTTTTTTACTTTCACTTTGCTGACTCTATGTGTACACAAAATTTGCTATGTTTCTCACATGACTTTACTACATATTTTTGTGCTTTTTAGGAGGTTTTTTACATGGAAAGAGTGGCCAGGCATTGGAATGGTCTGCTCAGTGAGGTGGTTGAGTCATCAACCCTGGATGTGTTTAAAAGTCATTTGGATGTGGTGCTTGGAGATATGGTTTAAGGTGAACCTTGTAGAGTAGGGATAACAGTTGAACTTGGTGATCCTAAGGGTCTTTTCCAGCTTGGATGTTTCTATGATTCTGTGACTCTATGATTTACATCCTTACTTCGTGTGGAGGGTGAGCATCCTAACCCCTGCTGACATTGGGAAGCTTATATTTGGGTCTTTACCGAGGTTATTCTCTTAGCTTATTATGGCCTAGATGGATTTTTTTCACTAAGACAGTGAAAATACTCCATTAAAAAGACAAACAAGCAACCTCTTTCAAACCTAGAACACATGAGAATAATATTTTTGTCTTGTGCATACAACCTTGGTTACCCTGTGAATAAAATAAACATTTCTAATGCTAGAGAGCAGCCCTGAATTCAGAGAATTCATACTGTTATGCTAACACTTAGAGCACTGGATGCTTTTGTTATGGTTTGGAGTCCTACTGTTCATAGTCTTGCTGTAAAGGTACACAGGAGTCTGGTGATGCTCACAGATATAAGCAGAGAGGAGATATCTCCCACATGTTAAGAGAAGACCTAGTTTGTGCAGCTCATAATCTATCTGGCCTCTCAACAGTGTGACATGCTTTTCCCAGTTGAATACAGCTGTCCTACCTAGAAGAGAAAATATAAGTGAATTATTTCACACTTGATGTGGGGGAGTTTAATACAAAAGATTCTGTAGACCTCAGTCATTTCAATGTTCCATTCATCTGAACCAGGGATTGTAAGAGAACCACAATTCTGGTGCCTTGTCAAGCCAAAACTGCCTCACTGTGACTGGCAATACCAAAGAGCAGGGTGATTTCTACACCTTGACTTATTTTCACTTCCGAACTTGTGATTCAATTACATTATAATTCTGCTGTAAGAGGCACAGTCTACCAAACTGCCACTTAACTTTAATCCAGTGCTTTGACTGGACTGGTTGTGCCCTATTGCCTCCAATTCACAAACTACTCATTGTGAATGCTAATAGTATTGGTAGTAAGTTTGCATTTACTTTGGTGGTTGTGAAGAAGGAGTGTTTCAAGTCGATGTCACCAGACACTTCATGCAACAAAATCAAAATCCAAAGCTGCAGTTGTAGGAGTAGCAATGCCTATCTCATGGTTTGTTGATTCCCAAAGAGGCAGATCTCGACTCCTCTCCTTGCTAATTCTTTCTTTTCTCCCCCTCCCTCCCTCTTTTGCTCTTGGCCACATGGTCCCACCACCTGCCTTGCACTATCTTCTTTGCTCATCAGAACCTCCCTTTCTTTCAGAGCATTCACCCAGCAGAAAATCACTCCTTTTTAGCTGCATTAGTTTTCTGCCAAGATTGGCAAGCTGAATCAACTCACAGAGGAGCCTGGGGAGGGTTAGTGTGCATGGCAAGTCGCAGAAGTGCCTGGCTGGAGGTCAGGGGGAGAGGGGAATGGGAAACAAAGTGGGAACAGGACCTCCCTTTGCTTGTGGTCATGTGTTACGTTGTTGATTGGCTCATCCCATCGTGTTGAAACAGCCTAAAACATCAAGGCACTTTACAGGATGCAGTAATTGAATTGATAGATTTCTCACATTCCTTTAAGGGATGTTCAACCTCACTGGTAAATTCTGCTTCATTAACTCGCATTATTAACCCTTCTAACTGCAGCAGCTTTGCTTTTGTTAGTAAAGAGAACAGTTGCAACTTGCAGCTAACAGGCTAGTGCTTAAAAAGCAAAACAAAAATTGTAAGAAACCCCAAGATTAATCAAAAAGCTGATTCACTGAAAGGAAACTGCAGTTTAGGTCTTCCGTGATGAAATGTTGATTCACACCATGGCACTTGGCTGTGTAGGGCCGAGCTTGTGTTCCTATTTCAGTTCACCTTTGCATAATGGACGTTTTGGCAGAGTAATTTGGCAGCCCTAGAGTACTGAAAAGGCTGGTTTTTCATTTAAGGTTTTTACACAGCAGTCTTCATTTTTGTTAAAACGAGATTTTCTTGAAGCCTGTCTCAAATTAAACTAACCTTCAGCTCATACTCATCCAAACACACATTTTTAATGTGATGTTCAAAATGTTTGTGCAAGCATGTTAACATCCATTGTATATTTGGGCTAAAAGGCAAACCATTACTTTAATTTTGTTTCATTACTAGTATTTGATGTGTAGACACAAATTCATGACTGGTTAATGAGCAGATGTTAGCATGGCACAACTAAGTCTGTTACAGAGTAATCAGTGTCTCAGTCAGAGTTTGTTAAAGCCAGAGGTTTATCGCTTTTCCTTCCTCCACAGTTCAGTGAGCTAAATGCAATTTATTGCCTTTTCACTTTTTTTTCTCATTCCTACCAAAATTTCTCAGTGTTTTCCTTGCTGCATCTGTATTGGGAGTCATGAGCTTCTCTTTATTATTACCACCTATGCAGCATGACAGATTCATTGGATGATTTATAAATAAACAGGACAGAAAGTCTTGGCCCTGAGGAGCCTACAATCTAACACCTGAATGCGGCAGCCACCATCACAAGAGTGGGATTGCTGTGTCCATGTGCTATCAACTTGAAAATTGTGCCTGAAAGCTTTAAGTCTGCAATCAGCTTTGCTAGCGAGGAATATATTCAGGCCCCAGTCCTGCAATTGGCTGTACTGGCCAGGAGCCCGGTGGTTATGCAGAGGATGGCAGCAGGCTTCACCAGCAGACAGGAGGATACAGTGCGGTCCTCCACTGCTGGATTTAGTTTGTTACTGTTGCAAATCAACCTACTTTTTTTTTTTTTTGCTTGTTTGTTTGTTTGTGTTTGTTTTGGGCAACACTATTGCTCCTGTTTGCTGTACTATCTGTTCCTTGGTGCAAAATGTTCTGACTGGCATGCTTCATTGCTAATTGTGCAGTCCTTGTTCAGGAAAAATTCCTGCTCTCTTCCATGGGCATTTTGCCCAAGTAAGGACACAGGCCCTGTTTTGCAATAGTCTGTACAAATGAGCCACTTCCAGCCCAAAGATCTTTCAAATAGTCCATTGGCTACAAACAGACATACGTGGATCTATATAGCTGAAGGATATGAATTACAAGATTTTTATTAATTAAAATGTAAAGTATCAACATACAGTTGAAAAAACTATACCTTGATTTATGAGTCTTAGTTGATATATTGAACACTTTGGCAATTTTGTGATATGTATCTGTGGTAATTATGTATTACAGGGTAGTACAGCTTTTTGAAACAGCAAAATGTGAAATGTATATTTAAAGCCTTTGGTCATCTGTTGGGAGTGATGTTAATTATGATTTGTGAATTATTTTCTGCATGAAATCACAATCTTTACAATAACAATATATAGATTATGAACTTCTCAGAAAGCCTAATGCCTGTGGGTGATATTTTGGTTGTTTAAGTGCTGTCATTCTGGCACAGCATTAATTTATATTTTCATGCTCTAGTCAGCACCTTCGATGTCCTTAGAGTTTTACACTTGCATTAAAAATACATTGAATTCATCAGGCACATTGTTAGTAAAATGAACTTGGGACTTCCCTGTTGCAAAACCAGTTTTAAGATTTACTGACTCTAAATGAAGTAAGATAAAACCAGAAATGTTTGCATTTTTGCAGCACAAACCTTTTCTCCCTACCCTTGTGCAGCTTTGAATCTCCAAAATAAACTGTATGTAAAGAGCATATTGGACTGGTTTCAATATTGAAAATTGATCCCATTCCTTCTCCAAATATGTCAATAACAAGACCGCCACTTCCTGGAAATCATTAAGCAGAGCAGATGAGATATGCAGCTGGTTCCATCCCAGAGACAGATATCTGAAACATTTCTAAATGAATCTNAAATCTGAGCTACAAGGCAGGAAAGATCAGGATGCAAGAGAAATACAGAGAATTTGCAGAAAAGTACATTATATTGTGGCACAAAAGAAATAAATCATATATGTATGAAAATCATAAGCTTTAAGCTTTGAAGAGAGTTGTGCAATTGACAATCAAATGGAGCTTAAAGGAAATTACGAGGTTTTACACTAAAGTCCTGAAATAAAGAAAGTAATATTTTACAGCAAAAAATTGCAAATGTCAAGATTAAATCATAAGACTTTGCACCATTGAGCTACTAGCTAGCTATATAGCTTCTTCAGTTCTTAACACAGGGAAAGACCAACTTTCATGGTCAATAAAACTTAAGAACTTTAGAAATACATTTAGAGACATAAATCATGTATTTGTGACTTCTACTCCTTCAATAGCTAATTACGAAAAGGAAAAAAAAAGAGTATGTGAACTACTTGGATGCTAACCTATTCAGGCATTTGCTTTTAGGCTCATTTTTAATCAGTTTGTTTGTTTCAAAGAAACAACGGGAAATTTCTCAAAAGAAAGTGGCTGCTGTAAATAAACAACGAAAGTGTTTGGGTTTTGTTGTTGTTGTTGTTGTTTTCTTGGTTTTGGGGTATTTTTTAATAATCTCTGTCTTACCTTCAATGAATTTATCAGCAGTAGTGAGATCTTGAGTGAAAATACTCTGGAGTGAGCAAGCCAAACCAGACTCAGAACTGGGAAAAAAAAAAGACCTCAGATGCCGAAACTGCTTCCTCTGATCCAGTGCTGGACAGGTGGTGACCCAGATTGAATCAGTTGTTGTGGGAATGATTTGATTCACAAAAAGGGTTATAAAATTTTATACAGAGATGCCAATGAAAGTCACAAGATCACAGAGCAAAAGACCTTATTCACATAAATTACCTGAATGTCTATGAAGCATAAAGGAAATAAACTGGACAATATTGCCCATACTTAGTTTACAGACATATGGTATGTAGCTTCACATGATATACATGATAACAGTAGGCATATTTGTGAACCCCATATAGTAATGGGGATAATTAGCTTCTTTAGTAAATCAAAGAATGAAAATTTGCTTGTTCTGAGGCTTATGAATTCCCACATAGGGATTATGTAATTTACTACATAAGGAAGGGTTTCTGAGTTCATGTGCTTGTTCCTTCCTCAACATCAGGTGATATAATAACATATATTACCTTTTCTTGCAAATCCTGCCTTCCTTATTACAGACACAGGCACGGACACACTGGGCTTCTTCATAAGGAATTAGTTTTTGAGAATCTGTGTCTTCTCAAAGAGGAGCATGGTTTTGTGGAGGAGGAGCCTGTGCTATTACCTGGTGGCGCTACACACACCACGTATATGGTTCACACCCAGCACAAACCTGAGTATTTTTAGTTTTCCTCTTAGCTCAGTGCCTGTGCCCTATGTAAATACATACAACACATACAACAGCAAAATATTTCCATCCCTGTCTACATTGATCTCAGTGGATTCTGAGATATAAACTTCAATTTGGCCCCTAATCACTTAGTGGACACTGCCACCAGCAGCTCTGACACTGGGTTATTTGTTGTTGCTGTTTGCTGTCCCTGTTTGCACATTAATCCAGTGACAATTAGGTGTCAGCAAGCGTTGTTTCTGCTCGCTGATAGCCTTGGGCTCTGTGCTTGAAGCCCTAATCAGGAGTGTAAACTCTGCTATATTTCAATTTGGAGAAGCGCTCTTCCGCTAAGAGGCCCCTGGCACTGCGATAAATAAAACGCCTATTTACTCTATTGCCACACTTAGACATCTAATGCACTTACTACCAGCCCCCTAATCATGGCCCACAGTTAAATCCGCCTATAAATCACTCCATTCTCATCCTGCAGATTAGCGAGGCCATTTTCCCCAAACCCCACAATGAGCAGTGTTTCCTTTTCTTGTTAGTCAAAAGCAGGATGATTTTTATTAGGTTAAAGATGAGCTCACAGATGGTAAATCGTGTGGAGGGAAATGAGATGGAGAGTCCCGTGGCCCAGTAGGGGTGGCAGGTGGGATGAGGGGGCAGAGACCCCAGCAGGCCCCCCTGGCATTGCATCATCCCATGGCACTGAACCCGGGCGATGTCTTTCTGCATGTTGCACAAAATGGCAGTGGCCCACGGGTGCGATGTATGTGTCTGGCTTCGTCTGTCAGCAGCATGGGCAGAGAGGAAGAGGGGGGCCTGGGGGATCTTTCAATCTTGTATCCAGTGCTGGGTGGGTTGATCTGTCAGGGCCTCTGGATTTGTCCAAATGAGGCTGGCACAAAGCAAGGTCTGGAGAAATACCCATGTACTGTCCATACGGCCCCATCAAGACCAGTCTGGCTTTATCATCACAGCACTGCTACACACGAAAGGAGCAAACACGCATCAACACAGAATGTTTCACACAAGCACACTGCAGCTTGGATCTTCTTAAAAATAGGGCTCTCTCTCAAACCATCATGTATCTTTGGAGAAGTAGCACCACCTTGTACGCAGCTGTTTTAGCAGATCTGCCCACATAACGTAGCTGTAATGAATAAAATGACACATTTTGCACTTCTTTTTCTCAATGGTTGGTAAGGAAGAAATTCTGATTTGTTTTTGTTTGGTTGTTTTTGTTTTTTTTTTTAGGTAAGTTCATTGCTCTCAACCACTTCTGTGAACAATTCTTAGCCTCATTCAGATGTTGCAAATGTTTGATATTTTAGTTGCAAATGTTTGATATTTTAGTTTCTACTATGGTTAATTGGTTGCACAGGTCATGTGTTCACCTATGTATCCTTGACTGAAGGAGCACAGTGCCATCAGATTTCCTATGCAATAACTATTATAAGTTCAAAATTCATTATCCATGGATATTTTTCACCTTTGCTTAAAATGTGAAGACACAAGCTTCTTCTAGCAGATGCCTGTATTAGGGGTGCCACAGAAAGCAAGCAGAGGACCAAAGCACAGACTGATCAAAAGCCGTTAAGTGATTCAAAGAAATCACTGGGGGATACTTTTATTTTTACAGCATTTGTCCATTACCCTTGATATGTGGCAGGACTTCACCCCCTTTCTCGGCAGGAAAGCTTTTACGCTACACACGTAAAAGCTAGCCAGAGGGATGTCAGAGATTTACATCACCCACAGAACACAATTTATATCATACGTGAATGTGCACCCATATGGGACATTGAAGGTAGAGGAGCAGCTGTCATCAGGGTATACAGAAGGCCCACACCAACACTGCCTCTGTAAATTGACCCTCCACCACTGAGTCTTGCCTGCATCTCAAAGGATGCTGGGGTAAGTTGCAGCCGCTTTTCTCAGCCTCCTCTCCCTGCCTCTTACTTTTCAGGCTCTAAATGCAATGGATTGCACTGAAGAGCTCCCCATAATCTCTGTTTAACTATTTCCATATGACAACTGCTTTGGATCCCCACAGCCTGGTGAAAAGGCCAGAAGCCCTGGCTCTGCTGGGGGGATGTCCTCAGGGAAACATATGTAAACAAAGCCCAGCTCTGTAGCCTTTTGCACCTCACTCTCTTTTCCCATTCTTGCTTGGATCTCAGGTGGAATTACAGGGATTAAAGCTGAGCGTAAATGAGGCGAGTGTGTAAAATGACTCCTTTCTGAACCAAACGGCATGTTCCGTGCTGAGGAAATGAGATGCCCATTTAAATCTCATCCATCCACCGTCTGTGGCCACCACCATGTACCTGCCTACTTAGCCCAAGGGTTAATTAATTGAGGCTTCAATGCACTATTGCAAGAGCATTATTGCATTTGATACTCTACATCTGTGATTTAAAACTCTTTCAGTCCCTTGTCAGCAAGGGAGGGTTTTAACTAGGAAATTAGCATTCAGATAAGGGTACGCTCTATTTGCTTCTGAAAGGAAGGAAATATTAAGGATGCTGGTGCACAAACCAAGCTGTAATATCCTGTCCCATCCTAGAAAGGGCTCTTGGGCCTCGCTTCCCAAGGGGACACTCTGTACAAGGGAAATGGGACATAGAAAAAAGAATTACAATCTTCAGTGGAAATGCCAGATAATACAAACAAGACAACTGAGTGTATTTTGTTTTTCAGAAACTTGTTTTTATTTCATGATAATTATGGGTTTCCTTTCTTGACACCTGGCTCATTTTAAGTACTTGGTCACCCAGCCAGGTTATTTCCATGCTATACTTCAGACTTCTCATGGATTTCAAATATTAATATTACTCTTCACATGCAGATGTTGATAATCAATTTTATTTTCTCTAGATAAGCAGAAAAATAATAACTCCTTACATTCACATAATGTCCTTGCATTATACTCAATGGCATGTGTGTGTAATCCCCAATCGCTGAAACGAAACACACATTTTCCAGCAATAAAACACAATTGTTTGGGATATGAAGTGACAAAGGAAGTATCCAACTGAAACAGCATGAAGAATTAAAGGTAGAACGATTGTAATTTTCCCCAATCCTAAGTCTAGCTACCAAACCTCGAAACTGTGAGAAAAGTAGAAGCTGCACACGTGCTGTGGTGATGGGTCACCTTGCTGCAAATTAATCATTGTAAGAGGACCGTTCAGTTCACACAGAGTTTCACTCCTGTCTGTCTTTGGAAGGGCATCTTGGCACAAGAACATTTCAGAGCTAGGCCCAGGTGGGTTTTATCTAGAACCATGTCAAGATCATGTCAGTACAGAGCTAAAATCCTAGGACTAGGTTTGGCCAAGTGGGAGGCCTGTAGTACTGTGAGCAGGCTTATTCCAGAGAATGGTTCATATTGCGTCGGTGCCTTGGAGACATGGAGTTACTTATGTGGCTAAGAGGAACATCCCATCAAATAATTGCAACTATTTTTTGCTGGTGTCGCAACTATTGGTCTATTTTGAAGAGCACATTCTCTCTCTATGTCTTCCCATTCGGTCGAAAACATAGGGTACAACTGTGCCATCCTCATACGTCCTCTTTGGGGTAACCAGTATGGCCATATGCAGTGTGGCTCACCTGTACTGGCCACCACTGGAGCAGGGTCACCCTGGGATGAAGTGCAGCTGCTGTATGTCCAATAACAGCAACAGTTGCACAGCCACCTAAAACAGGAACTGCAGATTAACTTGTCCAGTTGAAAGTACAAAGGGAATTTAGGAAGACAGAATGCAATCAGCCAGGACACTGAGGTTAACACAGTTAATCTTGTGGAAAGTGCAATGGGACCTTTAATAACTGCAACTGGTCAAGGCCTCGGTTTTATGTCTCATCCCAAAGATGGCACTTCCCAGTGAGTGGTGGGATTGCCATGACTGGAGAGGGGAACAGTGCCACCTGCTGCAACGCTGTCAGCTCTCTCCACACCTGGGCTCAACTGGGAGGTGTCCTCAGCATCCTGGATTGTCTGATAAAGTAGAATGGTAGTTTTTTTCTCACTAGTTTTCATTTTTGGATGGTTTGTTCTTCCTCAGGACCCTTCTTGTCTTAGTTATGGTGTCCGACCTTGACAAGCAGAGTTGTTATTCTGGGAGATGGCCAGGCACTATCTCTGAGACCTAATAGGTTATTCCACCAGGTGTGGGGATGAGGGCAACCGGTATTCTCTTTAACCAAGTCATGTCACTTTTGTTTGAGCTTCTTGACAGACAGCTCTTCAGTATTTTGTAGTGCTGATTGTCTTTTTCTTAAGAAGCTTACTAGATGTTTGCACACAGGTTTTTTTTTACCCTTTTGACTATTAATCTTTGAACTACAGAGTTTAATAAGGCACTATGAACTCCACCACAGTATTTTAAAAATGCATTGAGATTGCTGTATGCAGTTCAGGTTTATGGACAATGACCCAGGACTTTATTTAACAGGAGGCAATCTATCCACTGTAAATCAAATATCTCTAAGCCAGTCTCAGAACAGTGGTGGGCATAAATCAATGTGTTGTCAAGTAGACCCTATCTAGTCTTAAAGACATATGTGTGTTCTGTCTCTTTCTCTAGTCCGTGGGGCACTGGTACTGTTTTACTATAAGGAGCAATTCATGAGCCTAAGTCACTTAAAGCAATTATTGTATTCCTGGCATATCTCTTCAAAGTAGGAGAGAATTTTAAGCTCTGTAAATATATGCATATTTTCTGATACACATCGGTTGTTAACAGCAATGCAGAGGGTATATAAGCAAAAGCTTCAATGTAAGGAGTACTGCAGAGGGCTTAACACTAACAGGAATGTTGTATATTCAGTCCCCTCACGTGTCAAGAAGATACCAAATCCTGTATGTTCATTGCATGTTGCAAAGGTCAAAAAGAAGGCATCATGCTTGAAAAACAGAGACCTGGCTTAAAAGAAATGAAGAGCTAAGTCCTGGCCCCACGAGTGCCAGTTGAAAAGGAGGAAAAAATGAGGAAGCTTAGCGTGTTGGTATGATTGGGTCATTGGATAAAGTGTAATTAACAGGAAAGAAACTGATAGAAGTTACTGGATCAAAATCCACATCCCAGGACTTTGTCAAGCATGGGGAATGGTGGCAAGTATCTAATACTCCAGAGATTAAATGGTTTCATGAGAGCCACACCCCCAAAGTTGCCTTTTTAGCAAGTGTAATAGGACTTTTTCAGTTTCATAAAGTACCTTGATAACTGGAAAGTGCCTGTTAATGGTACAATGTTCCAACTATGAATTTTACAAAGATTAATCTACCCCTTTAGGATCCAAAGGAGCCAATCAAAGGCCGCCTAGTCTTTGATGTTTTACAGTCTCTGTGGGCACAAAGCTCAGCTGAAACTACCGTTCAACATTCTAAACTGTCATCTTCATCGTCTTCTAGCATAAAAATACATATTTTTGCCCATAATAAAGACTTTTTATAATAGCAATAAAGTAACTCCAGAGAACATGGTTGTCTTGAGATAGCTTAACTGTGTGTGGTACCTCATAACACCCTAGGGACCCAGCCCCTCATAATATTCTCTTTCTTTACCATGCTTTGCTTAATTAAGGAGTGAAGCCAAAAGGCCAATGCAGGATAAAAACATAAATCTTGAAGTTTTCATCTGGACCCTAACCCCCTATCATAAAACATATATAGTGTGCTCATCACAAAGCTTAGTGCGTTGGCAGATAGGAAGTGGAATATGCTTACATGCTCTGAATTTCAGTGTTTTAGTGAGACAACAAATAAAAGCTTTTGCCCTCCACATATAAAATTATGTCTTTCCCCTCCAAAGGACAATTAAGTCATTAATTTATTCCCTATGTAAGGAACCTTCTTTGGTCTTGTTCCTTTCTTTTAAAATTATAATACTTACGATAAATAAGATGGTTTTAGAGAATTTGGGTGGACCTAATGTTTCTTTTATTTTGCCAATACTGTCTGTGCCACTCTAGAGAGATAGACAATACAGTATTACAGTATTTTCATTGTTATTCCAGGTCTCCAGTGAAAGAAACATAATTTTAATTCCAAATCTTATTACTATATTGAAGTATAGATGGCATAATGGGAAATATGCTTTGGCAGATGTTTATCTTGTTGGTTCCTCAATCATCTGTCATACTGCTTTCCAGTTGCAGACAGATGTTAAAAATATACATGCTTTCAAACTGTACCATGTTCTGACACATTTAGATATCTATTTAAACTTAAGTCTCAGCTCCTAACCTGGTTTTATATTGTGATGATTACAGCATGATAAATATTTAGTCAGTTTTGAGTAACTGAGCCTTCAAATTTCATTTCAATACTCAGTCTACCAATGTGGCTTTATTGGGGAACCTGTTGGGCATTTTCCTCCATCTCTGATACTAGGTAATTAAGTGGGCAAGACATATATTGTCCTGACTGATATTTGAGGAGTTGATCTGGACTCAGATCAAATGGCTAATATAAGAAATATAATTATTTGTTTTTCCTCAGAAGAAAAGAGGTTCTTAACTGCTTTTCTCCTTTAGAATAGCAATGTTATTCTAACAAAGCTTATTTGCTCTGGCAACACATGTACATACTTTTCTCAGCTGCATATTCCATTGTGAATCATTCATTATTGCTGTTTTTCTATGAAATAATTTTCTGTAGAATCATACTTACAAATCTGTAGCAGGACTTGGAAGACTTTTCATTAGGCAATATACTGAAATGGGTACAAACTGTGGCTGTTTCACCGATTGGCTCTAAAATAAGAGAACGTACTTTTCCTTTTCGGTTCAGTTCCCCCAGCAACTAAAAAAAATACCTTTACAGTTTTTACACAGATTTTCCTGACAGCCAGAGTTGAGTGAATGTAGCACTCTGCCTGGATGTTTATATGCTTGTTTCATCTATTATTCAGATACATCACATATGTAATGCTTTCCATAACAAGTTGTAGTTGAGCTGTTTGTGTGCTACTTTTGTAATATCAAAGTCAAAGACAATAAGAAGACTAAAGGAACAGAGAACTGATTTTTGTTTATTTATTATTAAGTCCTTCTGTCCTCTTCCTGCTATAGTTCATCTCCTAGACACCCCAAGGTGGGAATTCTTGCTTTCTGCAGCTGGTAATGCTGACTTCACAGTGAGAATTACAAAAAGTCCACAAAGTTCAGAACATCACCTGCTCTGCAGTATTTTTTGCCCCAGCTGGGGGCCAAATGCCCACCAGAGCTGCTCTATCACTCCTCCTCTTAAATAGACAGGGGAGAGGGGAAAATACAACAGAAGTCAGTTATAAGATAGAAACAATTTAATAATGAAAAAAGCAAAAGCAATAGACTGCGTGGAAGCAGAAGCAGAGAGAAATGTTAATCTCTACTTCTCATCAGCTGGAGGATGTTTTGGTCTTGAGAAGCAGGGCTCTCTGCACTTGATGTTTATTTCTGGAGAACAGACTCCATGGACAAATCTTCTCCCCCCAAACTTCCTTCTTTCACATCATTCTTATATCTGAGCTGATGTCATATAGCATGGAATATCCCTTTGGCCAGTCCATAATCTCTTTTAGAATCTCTGGGTTTCCCTAGTTGGACTTGCTGCGTAATCAGCACACTACTCACTTACTCCATGTAGCACTGGTTGCATGATGTGTAGAGGGGATGTTTGCTCTGAACATCCAGTGTAGCACAGGCAACCTGGGTGCTAAGAGGAGAGGTGCTTCTGTACCTACTACTTCTGAAGCAGTTTGAACTCCTTCACAGGCTGCTAAGATCTCCTTCTCAGTTGGTCTATAGTGGGCTTCTGATCCTCGATATCCTCTACTCCAAAATCCCAATAGCTGACCTCATGTTTCTCCTGATGTCTTCTGTCAGAGACTCCAGTGAGACCATGATCCCCAGCTGCGGTGTAGAGGATATTTTGTACCAGTGGTCCTGTTCAGATAGGCCCAAGTGCTGCTGCACAAAGTATTTCTTGTTTGACTTGTTCAAAGGCTTGTTGCTGTTCACTGCCCCACTCAGAATGATTCTTCTTTTGGGTTCCTCAATAGAGAGGACTCATGAGCTGACTCTAACCTGGAGCATGCATTCTCCAGAACCCCATAAGACCTAGGAAAGACTGTCTCTTTTTTGTTGGATGGTGAAGACATGGTTGCTATCTTGTTGACCACCGTCTTCCCTCTCAGTTCATGTACACGAGCCTCCGACTGTTGATATCCAGAAGGACTTCATGGGGTGCAAGGTTGCCAAATGTATTCGGGTGAGTGCATATTGATTCCTAATTTAAAGTACATTTAATATTTCCTAGCATTGTAAAAATTCATCCTTTTGAGATGTATACTAAGCAATGAAAATTGTTCCAGTGGGCATCAGAAAGGGCAGTTCAAGAACCTGTTTCCCAGATATTAGCTATTTTCCCATTACCAGTTTGAAAGTTTAAATTCAAAATTTTTAGACCTTTCATGATCAAATTCATATTTGTATTCACAAGCAGAGCAGACTGCAATCATATAAGCACACTTAATGGCCCTTGGCTCTGATCCGAAAGGAGTCCACATTCTGTTCAGCTTCAGTCACCTGTTTCCATGTCCATTCAGTCTCTCCTCTAAATTGCTATGCAGCATGATAATTTTTTCTTATGGAGTGGACATGGTTTCCACTGCAAACTGAAACAATAATTCAGATGGCTTGGAAGAGGCTGCTAAGCTTATCTTTAGCAGCTGTGGGTCTGACAGAAACAGAGATAACTGGCACTTCCCCGCTAGAAGGCTGGAAACTCCCCAGACTCTTTGAAGTTCTCCATTCAAACTGCAGCAGATTTCAGCATTTGCCTGCAGTTTTAACATTGAGAGATTTTAAAACTGTACATCACATACCCTCTGCTTTGCTGCCTTTGCATTCTGAAGTGTTGACAAGCAGAAATAATCTAGCAATGATAGGAAAGGGTTAAGAAAGATATCCACAATTAAAGCAAGCAGGTAGAAGACAACTGGAAGGAAGAATCCCTTCTGTTCCCCCAACAGTAATGACAGTGGTGAAAAAAATGAAACATCTAAAACTTTATTGCAAAACCCTACAAGCTGCTTCAAACACACATGCACATCCATATGCTTTTATTGAAAGAAGCTCAGTAGTGGGGCCAGTTTCATTAAACATCTTTATCAGTTCTTGGGATGAGAGGAAAAAGTTCATCCTCAGTAAGTTTGCAGAGAGTGCCAGGTTGGGTGAGTGTATTGATCCTCTGCAGGGCAAGGAGGCTCTGCAGAGAGATCTGGAAAGACAGGATGGACAGTCCAAGGACAACAGTATGAGATTCAAGAGGTCAAGTGTTGAGTGCTGCACCTGGGCCACAGCAACCCCATGCAGCACTACAGGCTTAGGGATGAGTGTCTGGAGAGCTGCACGGTGGAAGACCTTGAGGTGCTGACTGATGGACAGACGAGCGTGAGCCAGCAGTGTACTCAGGTGGCTTGGAAGGCCAGTGGTATCCCGATATACATCAGGAATAGTGTAGCCAAAAGGCCTAAGGACATGATTGTCCCCCTCTACTAGGCACTGGTATGGCCAAATGTGGAATGCTGTGTTCAGTTTTGGGCCCATTACTACAAGGAGGACATTGAGGTGCTGGACCGTGTCGAAAGAAAAGCAGCTAAGCTGTTGAAGGGCCTTGAACATAGGTCTTATGAGGAAGAGCTTAGGCCTCATTACCCTCTACAACTACTTCTAAGGAGATTTGTGAGAAGCGGACCCTGGTCTCTTCTCACATACAACAAATGACAGCACAAGAGGAAATGGCCTCCAGCTGTGCAAAGGAAGGTTTAGGTTGGATGTCATGAAAATTTCTTCACAGAAAGGGGTTATCAAGCACTGGAACAGGCTGCCTGGGGAAGTGGTGGAGTCACCATCTCTGGAGGTATTTAAAAGATGCATAGATGTGGCACTTAGGGACCTGGTTTAGTGGCACGGTTTTAGCAGTAATCATGGGATTGCAAGCTTTAGGTAAGAGTTTGTATGTGATGATCTCAAAGCTCTCTTCCAATCTCAACAGTTCTTAGATTCTACCGTTCTGTAATTTAAAAATGGTGTGAACATCTGCTTGCATTTCAGCTCAGGGCAAACTATTGCAGAAGCTGACAAAACATTAGCCCACTCTTGTTTTATAAAGACCAAATCCAAACAGCAAAATTGTGAAGCAAAGCAGAAATGAATGAAAGACAGCCTCATGCCACCAACAGCATCCCTTCTGCAAGACTCTGTTCTCAGCGTTTTTTGGTTTTTTTTTTTTTTAAAAGGGCAGCTATGATTTCTAAGCAGGTTAAAATGTAGCAGAAAGATCAAAGTGTAACAAGTCATTCTTTGTGCATTTTTGCTTACCTGCACAAGACTGAGAAGGCCTAAAGCATTAGGATGTGATAATCTGATACTAGCAGCCTTATGGCAGCACATTTCCTATTAGTGAATTTCACTTTTTTTTATACTTGTTGAGGTGAGGGTTCGTCTACGCTTCAAGTTTGGCACATTGTTACTCAAGCAAAGCAAAACAGGGCAAAACTCAAACAGCAAACAACTCCTCATGATTGCGCGTACCTGAGACTATGCATTGGCACGGTTGGACTTGTTTCCTCTTTTTCAAGGGTTGCAGCTTTGAAATCAAACCATTATTTTCACAACTTGAAGTACAAAGCCTATCAGATAGTTACTGCATGGTGAACAGGTCATATTCGTAACTCCAGTCAACAGTGGCTTGTTAAACATTATTTCCCAGAAGTTAATTACTCTCCTATGTGGTTGAGAAATTAGGATTCCAGTTGCATTCCATGGGCAGTGGGAACGATGTCTCTTGGCTAATTAAATTCCTTTTTTGTAATGCAGACCACAAGAAGCAAATAGGCCACTGATTCTTTGTGTGAGGATCTGATATAGAGTTGTAAGTTTAGTAGCACAATCACCAGGTAGGGGAGATTAATTTGTGTAAAACTTCCTTAAGTTAAGTGTGTGCACTCTGTGGTACCTACAGATTTGAGAACAAAGAGCTGAAAGGAAGTGAAAAAATCCTATTAAACCCCTTTTAAGAACTGCTTTAACATATGTGAAGTGTAGGGCCTCATTAAAGCCACCATTCCTGGAATCCAGGCAAAACACTTTGCACAATTCAATTGTTGTTTCTATAACTAATTATTTTTATTTTCTAATAAATGCCCTGTGCCATGAGCAAAGAGCAGATCTTCTCCCCCCCCCCCCTCACTCCCCCCGCTTTCATTTAGCACAGCTTCAAATGCTCATAATAAAGGTGAGTGCATTTTATTGCTCTTTGGCTTCAGCTAATTTTGTTCTATAACAAAATCAATTAGACTGGTGTAGTCCTAATTTTTCCCCCTCATTTCCAGCTGCTGAACTTGAATCTTTCTCAAAAGTACTTTCTCCCTTAGCCACATTTTTTTTTAATGTCATAATAAATTGATTGTTGTTTGGCTTAAATAGAAAAGATGAGAAAGCACCCAAATAGGCAGCCTCAGAACAAAAATTGGAACATGAAGAGACACTTCAAGCCTTTGCTTTTCTACTGATGAGGCATTCCCTATTTATGAAAAATAAATTAATTCCCTGCTTACGTTTACTGTTTTCCTAGTTATATGTATTTTCACCATTAATTAATGGAGAGATGAGAGACTGCAGCACAACAAGCCCTAAGCAATATGAATGGATGCTTGGGCTAACTGAATAGCTCTTCTCCTTCAAGCATTGTTTTAGGTGGTGGCTACATCAAGGGAAAGATTCTTTCTCCCTTTTTATGATGCATTCTGAGCAGCAGCTACAGACCTGGCTACACATCTGAATAAAGGATAGGAATTTTACCAACAGCAAATCATTAACAGGGCAGATAGTATAATGTTCCTCATGGAACAAACCCTCTTTTTGCTTATTTTAATGAAAAAAGAAAACATCTCTATGGAAAAGGCGGAAAAGAGGCAAGGCCTTTAGAGCTGTCCAGCTCCAATGTGCATTTACTGCAAATTTATGTTTGAGTGCTGGCTTGGACTATGAACTCTCTTGAAAATCCTCCTCTGTAGGGCTTTTGTCTGGTTTAGATATTAATTTCATATAAAGTTGCTGAGATCTTGTCTTATGTTAAAAATGCAAGGGGTCAGAGGGACAGCAACTAGACTTCTACCATCCATGTGCACACTTCATGATAGTTACTTTTTATGGGATTAAACCATACTCTTTGTAGATATCAAGCAAACTTGATGCCTCTGTTTGATCTGATCTGAAATGAGTATCTGATTTGAAACGAGTAAGAAGCTACAGCATCTTTAGATTTTCTGAGAAAACAGAGGGCAGTAACTGAAGAGGGGAAAAGCCTCCGTACTCCGTATCTCATGCTTGCTCCCACGGCGCTGAAAATGTCAGGTTTTGAAAAACATTCCACACAATGAGGCCTAAAACACTACTGACACCTCTACGAATGACAGCAGTATGTCTAAAATCCTAATATTAGTAATCGTATAGTCAAGAATTAGAACAAAGGGAGTTGTGAGCCAGCAGAGAAAGTTCCTTATAAATGTGAGACTACTTTGATCCATACAAGCTTGTCGCAGAGCTATGTAATAGAGTTAGGTCATGTCAACCTGTAGTTAAAAGATGAACCAATTAGAGACAGAATAATTTGTGATATAACTGATAACAGGTCAAAGCAAGGTTATTGCAAGAAATGGACTTGACTTTGCAAAGAACATCAGGTATTTGCGAGGCTAGTGAAAACTGCTTCTCAAATTAAAGTGTTAGTAAGCAGTGAAAGAACAGAAGCACATCTCATTAAAAATAAGTATCAAGGCATACAGTCAGAATACTAGACTACAGCTAACAGTGAAACAAAAACAATGTAATGAGGAGTGAAACATTACGTTGACCTGAAAGAAACCATATCTTTATTTTGTATTAAAATGTGGACTTTTCTTAAATAAAGGAAGTGCCTTTATTATTACGCAATGCAAAACCCCCAGCAGCAATAGGATAAATAGGCTTACTCTTCCACAAAGTATTAAAATGTGTGAATGACACAGGACAGGAATTCTTAGTAAATCATCTGCAGCATAACAATAGTGATCTTCCCTGGTGAGCTTCCAGAATAGTCCTCTCCATGACAAGACAAAATCTTTCTTCTTCTTCCTCTTTTT